>WNWK01011115.1:17500-66295 GCA_009830355.1 Cherax destructor | reverse complement strand
ATATTGCCCCCTTGAACTGGGCCTCAATGTATATAATGTATATTTCCATTTTCTATAATTTTATATTGCGAATATTCTCGTTTAATAGCTAAATCGTTAATTTTTTTGCTTTATATTTTTAAAGACTATTTTTTAAATTTAGCTATATATATTAGGTAGGATTTAATATTTTTTTTTGTGCTCGGGGTTGTAGTAACTCCCTTTGGTGTTGGAAAAAGGACTGTTACGTGCCGGCGTCTAGTTGCGGGGGGAGTCAGTCCTGAACACACCTGAGTTTGGGTGGTTTTTCCCTTTCCTTTCCTCTCTCTCTCTGGCCTCCCGCCCTCGTCGAGTCAACCCCATCACCACTACACAATATACTGTCCCTCTTTACTATTTTTTATGCAATCTACTGAATTGTATGATTTGTTCTGGTAAGTGAATTATCACTAAGTTTTACAGCAATTAAATATGTCGCCTTCCCTTTTTTTTTCTTTTCCTAGTGACTAAATACTGTTGGCAGACACCATTACACTGCCTTACACAGGACAGTGTTGGAGACAGTTATAAATATCGTCACAGTTACCAGTTTCTACCTTCAGGTATCAAGTTAGGGCGGTAAATATTAATGTGAATGCATACCTGTTTATTAATAGTTATTCCTATACATGTCTTCTACGAGAAACAACATACATGTCTACTACGAGAAACAACATACATGTCTTCTACGAGAAACAATATACATGTCTTCTACGAGAAACAACATATTGCGCCCCTTGAACTGGGCCTCAATGTATATAATGTATATTTCCATTTTCTATAATTTTATATTGCGAATATTCTCGATTATAGCTAAATCGTTAATATTTTGCTTTATATTATTATTAGACTATTATTTAACTTAGCTATATATATTAGGTAGGATATTATATTTTATGTTGTGCTCGAGAGTGTGTAGTAACTGCCTTGGTGTTGGCAAACGACTGTTACGCTGCCGGCGTCTAGTTGCTGGGGAGAGTCAGTCGCTGAACACACCTGAGCTGGGTGGTTGTTCCTCCTTCCTCTCTCTCTCTGGCCTGCTGCCCTCGTCGAGTCAACACCTCACTCTATTTCTACTTGTTTTCTCGACATTAGACTCTGTTGGGTAGAGTATGCATTCGTGGGTGAGGCGAATCATACTTCTCAGAACTCTGTGTAACTCTGTTCACAGAGAATAGACTAGACAGTGATTTTTCGACGTTGTTCTGGGTTGTGTGTCACCTTGACACTCTTTGATAACTCAGGTCTCAAGCTATAGCTCTGGACCTACTTCGATAAGGCATCTGTGCACCGCCACAGTCTGTGATTGTTTATGCTGAACCTAGTTTCAGTAGAAAGGGAGTTTTGGGACTGTTTTGGAGGATCTACTGATGGTCCCCAGTTAGGGTCGTTTTTCTATCTCCTTGTTCCTGACGCTGTGTTGCTGTTGCCTGTTATAGTGCTGTTCTGCGAAGTGGTTATTTTACTAGACAATCAAGCTGTTCTGGTTGTCAATTTGTTAGTACAGCTAGCTTATGAGAAGTTGTTCTGTCGTACACTGGTTGAGTCGAGTCATATTTACCGGGAGCACACTCGTACACACATTTATTATTATTTGTATATATTATTGTTATTATTGACATTGTACCCCATGGTACTTCTGAGTCATTTATATATATGTGCCCTCAGCACAGACTTATTGTATATGAGAGCAGTGTAGGAGCTACCCTCCTAAGTATCCTATTTGATATCTTAATTAATATCTTTATATTTGATTTACTTTGCTACCCTAGATTTTCTCACTTTGTTAATAAATCTTTAAATCATTTACTTTGGTTAGTACCCTATCAGTTGCAATCCCCTTAATCTATATAATATGTCGGATAACTGAACCAGGATACTGACTTTGTTGCAAAAGCCCAGTAACAGGCTGGATGCTAGAAGGGCTTTCCTTTCTAGTGTTCACTGGAGATATCTATTATTAATAGATATCGTGTCATTTTGTAACACAACATACATGTCTTCTACGAGAAACAACATACATGTCTACTACGAGATACAACATACATGTCTACTACGAGAAACAACATACATGTCTTCTACGAAACAACATACATGTCTTCTACGAGAAACAACATACATGTCTTCTACGAGAAACAACATACATGTCTTCTACGAGAAACAACATACATGTCTTCTACGAGAAACAACATACATGTCTTCTACGAGAAACAACATACATGTCTTCTACGAGAAACAACATACATGTCTTCTACGAGAAACAACATACATGTCTTCTACGAGAAACAACATACATGTCTTCTACGAGAAACAACATACATGTCTACTACGAGAAACAACATACATGTCTACTACGAGAAACAACATACATGTCTTCTACGAGAAACAACATACATGTCTTCTACGAGAAACAACATACATGTCTACTACGAGAAACAACATACATGTCTTCTACGAGAAACAACATACATGTCTTCTACGAGAAACAACATACATGTCTTCTACGAGAAACAACATACATGTCTTCTACGAGAAACAACATACATGTCTTCTACGAGAAACAACATACATGTCTTCTACGAGAAACAACATCATGTCTTCTACGAGAAACAACATACATGTCTTCTACGAGAAACAACATACATGTCTTCTACGAGAAACAACATACATGTCTTCTACGAGAAACAACATACATGTCTTCTACGAGAAACAACATACATGTCTACTACGAGAAACAACATACATGTCTTCTACGAGAAACAACATACATGTCTTCTACGAGAAACAACAAACATGTCTTCTACGAGAAACAACATACATGTCTTCTACGAGAAACAACATACATGTCTTCTACGAGAAACAACATACATGTCTACTACGAGAAACAACATACATGTCTTCTACGAGAAACAACATACATGTCTACTACGAAAAACAACATACATGTCTTCTACGAGAAACAACATACATGTCTTCTACGAGAAACAACATACATGTCTTCTACGAGAAACAACATACATGTCTACTACGAGAAACAACATACATGTCTTCTACGAGAAACAACATACATGTCTTCTACGAGAAACAACATACATGCGTCTGAGCTTCCATTAAAGTGCCATGAAAAACAAAATGAATGATGAAAAAATGGATGAAAAAAAATGAATGATGAAGAGCAAAATAAAAGTTTGACAGAAAAATCAAACACAGATAAAACAGTTTTGTATATTTTGTTCTCAGTCACATGATTTTTTATTTTTATGCACACGTAAATAAATAAATAAATAAATATATATATATATATATATATATATATATATATATATATATATATATATATATATATATATATATATGTCGTACAGAATAGGTAAAACTTGCGATTTTGGCTTAAATAGCAACGCTGTTCATGCCGAATAAGACAAGCGAAATTTGTGTATGCAATTATTTCGCAAAAATCATTCTGAACCTAACGAAAAAAAATATATTTCATTGTTTATTAAATTATTGTAAACTTATCTAAAATATATTTAGTTGGATTAGGCTAAATTAAACTGCGCTTGTTATAATAAGGTTAGGTAAGTTTTCTAAGGTTCTTTTGGTACAAAATTATTATTTTTTACATTAACATAAATGAAAAAATATATCTTTAAACGTGTAAGAGAAATTTTTAGAAAGGACTTAATTTTAAATGAGTTCTTGATAACTGACCAGTTTTACCTATTCGGCACGACATATATATGCACTCGTATACATAGTTTATATAAATATAACATTAAAAGTAGTATGATCTCTGGTTGTCAGAGGAGCAGCATCAGCACGACCACCAGTTGTCAGATCATCATCATCATCATCATCATCATCATCATCATCATCATCATCATCATCATCATCATCATCATCATCATCATCATCATCATCATCATCATCATCATCATCATCATCATCATCATCATCATATCATCATATCTCATCATAAAGCAGCAGCAGCAGCAGCAACAACAGCAACGAGAAAACAACTTCAGTGATGACAACTCTAGGGTGTCAGACATGACCTGGGTGTCTCTCCTGACCTGTAACCTTTAACACTGTTGACCCACCAATAATACCGATCAATTGTAGGTCAAGAGTCGATGCCAAGAGCTAAGTCACGACCCCTGCGGGGATAACTAGGGAATTAAACACAAATCTATCTTTCTGTCTATCTAGAAGAATAAATAGGCACAATTCCGTGAGTGGAACAATGCAGGTATAACCAGCACACTGCTCAACGAAACTCCTGACGACGTTTCGATCTGACTTGGACCATTAACTAGTCAAGTGTGGCTAGTTAATGGTCCATGTCGGGCCGAAACGTCGTGATCAGCGTCATTCTTCTATGTGTGGGTTATTTCTGCATCTTTATCTCTCTCTCTCTCTCTCTCTCTCTCTCTCTCTCTCTCTCTCTCTTCTCTCCACACACACACACACAAACCGCACACACACACACACACTCACACACACACACACACACACACACACACACACACACACACACACACACACACTCACACACACACACACTCTATTACCCATAACATCACAACTTACTACCCCACAATGAGAACATCAATGCTCACATTACAAAAGCCACCCACCCCTACAATACCACCCCCACCACAATACTACTCATCCCACCACAACCATTGTATCCCACTTCCACCCAGCCCCCCCGCCCTTCACACTACCATCCATTCCATCACACAACCCCGCCCTCACTCCATGCAGGCAGCTGAAGGTCCTTTCCCACCCATCTTATCTCCAACATATCCATTAAAATCAATCACTTTCCCCACAACCATCTCTTCAATTTTTCCACATCCATTTCCTTCACTTCTTCCACCTCAAAGCATTCCCACCTCAACTTTGCTAACCTCCACCTAATTTCACCCGCTTCCAACTATTACCACAAAACCAAGAGCCAGACAAAAGCCCATGAAAGTAATGGAGTGTAGCTCCACCAGATGGAATGTACATTGAGTAAATATACACCAACAATAAGGGAAACTCACACCAAGTGAGAAAGTTCAGTGACAGAGTGGAGGAGGAACACCTAGATATAATCATGATCACAGAGACTAAGATAATATGCCAAGATATTGCCTTCTTTCTGTGAGACTACAACTTAGGTCAAGAGAAATGTACCAGGGCTGTACCCAGGATTCTCATAAAGTAACTCTGAAATTAAAGAATACTGAGTCCCTACAAGGACAAGTAATTACTGAGTATTGATGTTTGAAGTGCTTCTCTAAGGCGAAAATATAATATGAAATGATAGAAATAAAAACCAGGAAAACAGCATTTAGAAGGAAAGCAGACAAAAGGCGTCCCTAGCAAGATGTGCCAGACATTTATTCTCACACACAAACTGCACAAGAAATTTCGTTGGTTGGTTAATTACTCTAAAGGCTTATCGACTGCTCAAAAGGCCATTAACACTGCATGTCACCAGTAAGCCACCAGTCAAGAATACTTTAATCCTTAAAAATGGGACGACAGCAAACTCCCAGAGTACATACAATAAGACGCACAGTCTTGTATATATACAAGAGACGCGCTGGTTCAATCGACAGTGTAATCGAGTGGAGCAAAATCTTTGGTAACATTCTCACACATTTTCTCTGGTCCATGAAAGACACACAAGTAATGGAAGAAGGAATTGTAGTTCTCCATTGGTCATGATAGACCAGGAGTCCAGACTGATGCTAAAACTCACCTTCTACACACTACCCCGTAATACTCTGCATGCAGCCTAGGAATTAATTCATAGTCCCTTCACACCTGTCAGTGAAAACACGAAGATTTCACACTGCAGTGAATTTACTACATCCTGGTTAGCAGTGACAACAAGGAGAGAGCCTGACTGCAAGAGCAGCGTGACAAGAGGACGGAGGATCGAGCCTCAACATACACATACACACATCTACGTTATATTTAAAGTACTGGGAATTTTTTTGTTTTAATAAATTTTTGTATCAATTCAGCTTTCGCTTTTCTAACATCGTTTCACGAATTTGGTGATTGATGATGATAATCAATCATCAACAATCAAATCATCGTCAAATCATCGTCAAATACGTGAGGCGACACTTACAAGAAAAGCGAAAGTTGAACTGATACGAGAAATATTATAACTAAGATTTCTCAATACGAACGTACGTGCGCGTGCGCGTGTAGCCTCGAGACAATAGAATTATAATCGTAACTAAGAGATAAACCCGCAGGAGACAAGGACCGGTACGGATTATTTTCCAGAATTAACAGCATTTATTGTAAAAATCTTCTCACAGTATTGAAGAAAATATAGATATTTCTCGAGTGTTGGGAGAGCACAGTAACAACAACAACAACAACAATGACAACAAAACAACAACAACAACAACAACGACGACAACAACAACAACAACGACAACAACAACAACAACAACGACAACAACAACTCTCACCAGTTTCTATGTTTCGAAGTATGCAAATTGGGTGGCCAGGGTATTTCCACACCAGCTATGTGATACCCACAGCTGGTGGAGGCCCCAGCTGGTGGAGGCCCCAGCTGACCTCTCTGTTTAAAGTATTTGTTGAGTTCACACCAGCACCCCTGACACCAGTAGCCTCTGACACCAGCACCCCTTGACACAAGCACTCCCTGACACCAGCACCCCCCTGACACCAGCACCCCCTGACACTAGCACCCCCTGATACCAGCACCCCTGACACCAGTAGCCTCTGACACCAGCACTCCCTGACACCAGCACTCCCTGACACCAGCACCCCCTGACACCAGCACCCCTGACACCAGCACTACCTGACACCAGCACCCCCTGACACCAGCACTCCTAACACCAGCACCCCCTAACACCAGCACTCCCTGACACCAGTACCTCATGACACCAGCACTCCCTGACACCAGTACCCCCATGACACCAGCACTCCCTGACACCAGCACTCCCTGACACCAGTACCCCATGACACCAACACTCCCTGACACCAGTACCCCCATGACACCAGCACTCCCTGACACCAGTACCCCCATGACACCAGCACTCCCTGACACCAGTACCCCCATGGCACCAGCACTCCCTGACACCAGTACCCCATGACACCAGCACTCCTGACACCAGCATCCCCCTAACACCAGCACGACCCTGACACCAGTACCTCTCTGATCCCCTCCTCCCCCCGACACCAGCATTTCTTAGTATTTTTGATCAAAGTTACTGGGTGCGGGATCAACAGTGGTGCTACGACTCGTGTGGGAAATAGAATAAAGGCACCTGTTGGAGGTGGTATTAGTGGTTTTGGAATTGGTGGTGGGTGGAGGGGTTGGTAGTGGTGTTGGCGGCAGTGTGGGCGGCTGGGTGGCTGCTGGGTGGCTGCTGGGTGGCTGCTGGGTGATATATACCCATTAAGGTCACATCTGGAGCCACTGGTGATAGTAAACGTCCACCTGAGATATATTGTCCAGTCTTCTTTTGATTTATTAATAAAGTTTGTGTGTTTTCTGAATTTTTCTCTCCGGGGGTTACTCTTTCTCTTCCTCCCTCCTTTATTTCCTACTTACCTTCCTCCACTGACTTAACTCAGTGGTGGACCTGACTTAACTTTGAGTGGTGGACCTGACTTAACTCAGTGGTGGACCTGACTTAACTCAGTGAAGACGTGTCTTGTGTGCTCTCTGTCAATCTGAAGAAGATGTCCTCTCTTGAGCTACTCTACCAGCAGCTGAAGGAAGAACTGAGGGTAGCTAAGCTTGAGATACAGCGACTGACTGAGGAAAACAAGAGGATTCGTAGTAATCCTCCTGTTGAGAATCCTCAAGCCAGGAAAGGAACCTGGACAGTGGCTAAAACGCATGGGACAAAGTTAAGGCTCAAGAGGACGGGTGGAGAGGTAGAAACAACGAAGACCCAGGAGAATGTTGTGGAAACATCGAACCCATTCTCCGTGCTACCCGATGAATGTGAGTCGACTTCTGGGAGCGTCACGACGAAAGACACATAGGAAGGTAAAAACATTGTTGTTGTTGGGGACAGTCAGGTTAGGTACATGGATAGGGCTTTCTGTTTGATTGATAGGAGTAGGAGACAGAGGGTTTGCTTTCCTGGGGCTGGGATGGAGGATATTGTTAGCCGTCTGGACGACATCATGAGAGGTAATGGGAGCAATCCTATTATCTGTCTCAGTGCTGGAGGCAACGATGTTGGCAGACGTAGGAGTGAGGACCTGACTAGCAGGTTTAGGTCAGCAATAGACATAATTAGGAAGAAGGGTGGGAACCCTGTCATATGTGGTATTTTGCCAAGGAGAGGAGTTGGAAATGAATGGCTGTCCAGGGCAATTGGTGTCAATTGCTGGCTGGACAAATACTGTAAGGAAAATTCAGTAACATTCATTGACAACTGGGACCTCTTCTATGGCAGAAATGACATGTATGCCAGGGATGGGGTTCACTTATCCAGGTCTGGGGTGGGGGCACTGGCAACTGCAGTGAAGGGAGCTGTTAGGGCTTTAAACTAGAAATAGTTAGTGGTATGGGTTTTGGGGGGAAAACAGATAAGTCCCAGTGTAGTAATATTATAAGTTGTAGGAGAACTAGTAATAGGCAGAATAAGGTGGATAGTGGAAAGCTAGTGACACTAGATGACAAGGACAGTAATAGGTATAGTGGAAAAACAGAGATGAGCAGGAAGGGTAAAGAGAAAGGAGGGTCTCTAAATATATATTACACCAATAGTCGTAGTGCTAGGAATAAGATGGACGAGTTGAGATTAGTTGCAAGTACGGGTAATATTGATGTTTTTGCAATAACTGAGACATGGTTTAATATGAAAAATCGGAACTTGCCTGCCGAATGTCACATTCAGGGTTTTAAATTGTTCCAAGTAGACAGAAGTATCGGGAAAGGGGTGGGGTGGCACTCTATGTCCGTGATCATTTAAATTGTTGCATAAAAACGGGTATAAAGTCTGAATTAACACATACAGAGTCTGTCTGGATAGAATTTTCAGAGGGTGTGAAAAATTGATTTTAGGCGTGATTTACCGTCCTCCAAACTTAGATAGGGAACAAGGAGACTACTTTGGGAGGAAATTGTTAAGGCCACAAGACACGATAACGTAGTAATTCTAGGGGACTTTAACTTTAGTCAGATTGATTGGAATTTCATGACAGGGAATTTAGAATCTAACGACTTTTTAGAAGTAGTTCAGGATTGCTTTTTGAAGCAGTTTGTAACAGAACCTACAAGGGAAATAACCTACTTGACTTGGTTCTGGCAAGCAAGGAAACCCTTGTTAATAATTTAGAAATTACAGAGGAACTCGGCTCAAGCGACCACAAGTCAATTACCTTTAGCATTGAATGGATGTATGATAGTAGGGATAATTCAGTAATGGTCCCAGATTTTCGCTTAGCAGATTATAATGGACTTAGAGAACACTTATCAACTGTGGACTGGGGTGAAGAAGAGAGGTATCAATATGACAGTTTTCTTCTTACCTAAAAACCTATACAGGTCTGATCTCAAAGAGAAGAAAACATATGTATCTTTCATTACTGCATAAAGAAAATAGATCACAGTTAAGGAAATAACCCAAAATCATTTTGGAGTGAATAAAAAAAGGCATTTCAAATACTCTTTTTAAAGCCCGGTTAGAGATATAGTAAAAAGGGAAATTTATAGGCGCATAAAAAGAGGTGAGGGTCATCTTATAAATCAGTATACTGACATTAAGAGGGACGTTAAAAGGGAATAAGAAAAGCTAAACGGGACTATGAAATTAAAGTTGCTAGGGATTCAAAAACTAACCCAAAAGTTTTTCCAGGTTTATAGAACAAAAGTTAGGGATAAGATAGGTCCCCTTAAAAATAACTTTGGGCATCTTACTGACAAGGAGAATGATATGTGCTCTATTTTTAATAATTATTTTCTCTCGGTTTTCACACAGGAAGACATTAATAATATCCCAGTAATTAATTTTTACAGAGGCCCAGAAGAAAAATAAATTATGTAATATCACAGTCACTAGCGAAATGATTATGAAACAGCTGGACCGACTGAAACAAAAAAAAATCGCCGGGTCCTGATGAGCTTTTTGCAAGGGTTCTTAAGGAATGCAAAATGGAACTCTGTGAACCAATATCTAACATTTTTAATTTATCTCTTCAAACAGGTGTAGTGTCTGATATGTGGAAGATGGCTAATGTAATTCCTATTTTTAAAGCAGGGGACAAGTCACTACCGTCAAACTACCGCCCAATAAGCCTGACCTCAATTGTAGGCAAATTACTAGAGTCAATTATAGCTGATATTATTAGAAGCCATCTAGATAACCATAATTTGATTAATGATACCCAGCATGGATTCACGAGGGGCCGTTCCTGCCTATCTAATTTATTAACCTTCTTCAGTAAAGCTTTTGAGGCTGTTGATCACGATAAAGAATTCGATATTGTTTATTTAGACTTTAGTAAGGCTTTTGATAGAGTACCGCACCAGAGACTGTTAAAGAAAGTGGCAGCTCATGGCATTGGGGAAAAGTGCTGTCATGGATCGAGTCATGGCTCACCAATAGAAGCAGAGAGTGTGCATAAATGGGGTTAAATCCGAATGGGGACTTGTAACAAGTGGTGTTCCACAGGGATCAGTCTTAGGCCCATTGTTATTTATAATATATATCAATGATCTTGATGAGGGAATTACTAGTGATATGAGCAAATTCGCCGACGACACGAAGATAGGTAGGATAATTGATTCAAACATAGATGTCATAGAACTTCAGGAAGATTTAGACAAACTTAATTCGTGGTCAGAAAAGTGGCAGATGCAGTTCAATGTAGATAAATGCAAGGTTCTGAAGCTCGGGAGTGTCCATAACCCAAGCACTTATAAGTTAAATAACGTAGAACTTAGCCATACAGATTGCGAGAAGGACTTGGGGGTGATGGTAAGCAGCAACCTTAAACCAAGACAGCAATGCCTAAGCGTACGTAATAAGGCAAATAGATTACTGGGATTTATATCAAGAAGTGTTAGCAACAGAAGTCCAGAGGTTATATTACAGCTTTATACATCATTAGTAAGGCCTCACCTAGATTACGCAGCTCAGTTCTGGTCTCCATATTACAGAATGGACATAAATTCGTTAGAAAACATTCAGCGTAGAATGACTAAATTAATACATAGCATTAGAAATCTTCCTTACGAAGAAAGATTGAAGACCCTTAAATTACATTCACTTGTAAGACGTAGAATGAGGGAGACATGATCGAGGTATACAAGTGGAAAATGGGTATTAACAAGGGGATATAAATAAGGTCTTGAGGTATCTCTCAGAGAGAACCCGCAATAATGGATTCAAGTTAGATAAGTTTAGATTTAGAAAGGATATAGGAAAGTATTGGTTTGGAAATAGGGTAGTTGATGAGTGGAACAGTCTGCCTAGTAGGGTTATTGAAGCAAGGACCTTGGGTAGTTTTAAATTTAGGTTGGATAAATTCATGAGTGAAAGGGGTTGGATTTGAGTGGGAATTGCACATGAGTAAATAAAATTATCAAAGCTTATTTCTTGGGTAGCATTGAAAATTAGGTTGAACAAATATTCTGTTAGTGGGATGGAATGTGAAGGACCTGCCTAGTATGGGCCAACAGGCCTGCTGCAGTGTTCTTCCTTTCTTATGTCTTATGTTCTTATTGCGTCCTCCCTCCTTCTCTTTACTATTCTTTCCACTATTTCTCATTCCTTCCCTCTTCTCTCCCTATCCTACCCATTCCATATCCCTGTGTTTCTGCTCCCTCACTCAATTGTTCCCGTATCTCTCCGCCTTCCTCTTTATATCCCTCCTTCCTCACTCCCTCACCCACTCCCTCTCTATTTTCCCAGTCTTCTATTTCACGCTCCATAAACTCACAATTATAGATTTTTTTAAGAGTTAAAGAGAAAACAAACATACACACACAGATCACAGCAAAATCACAATACGCAAAATAACCAAAGTGAAAAAAAATAGTGAAATTCCACATACACATATATGTATGTGTGTATGACAGAATGAAAGCCACACACATACAAAAAAACGTAAGCCTAGTTGATCTGTATATTTCAATCTCATTCTGAAATTTCAACAATAAGAGCAGACTATTATTATGAGGGAGCGCTAAACCCGTAGGGATTATACAGCGCCTGTGAAGGAAGGGGGATGGAAGGCATTCAGGCTCAATTCAGGGAACTGGATCTATGCTCCAATTCCCGTGATTAAGAGCCCCCTCACCGGCATCAAGGAACCTCACGTGAGGGGGTCCTCGTCGAGTAGATAGTGTGTCTCTGGTTCAGATAGGCGCTGGTGTGTACGGGTTCAGTCTGGGACTTGACAAGAACTTGTGGTTGAACTTGGCCATTTTCTAAAATAATCAAGTTTGAGTGTTTTAATGTATCGCTGTTGTATCCGATGTCTTCCCCTATGAATGGGTCTTTCATTTTGTGGGTTATTTTAGCACCTCCCTAGTTTGTGTGGTCACAAGATTTCACATGATGGAAGATAAGAGAGCTCTGCTGTGCACATCTCTCTGATAGCTTATGGTCAGCCATTGTAACCGCGAGAACACAACCAGCCTCATCTGTGTACATTAACTCTCCTTAGTGAGTGTTAGAATAGCGTTGGACTATTTTGATGGGATACCACTCCTCCACGAGTGTTAGAATAGCGTTGGACTATTTTGATCGGATAACACAGATACATTTTTGTGATACCATTGTTGTTTGTCCTCAGTTTCTGGGTGAAGAAGAGTTAATATTATTACACTCAAGACTCGTCCCATCATCTACAAACACCCACCTCTCTCTGCCCACTACTTTATGTAAACTTGTAATCTCATTCTCTGTGCTTATTGCTGAAGAGAATCTGAGACTTGGATCTAAATAAGGATATCACTTAGTCTCCTGTCGTTCTCTACACGTGTGTTCCCCACTACCATATATGCAGAGGTGTACCGTGGCGCGGTTGGCAGCGCAATTACCTCACATAATAAGTGTCCGTGGTTTGATCTTCGATACTTTTGGAAACGTTGGGCATGCTTCTTTACAGCTGCTGCCCCTGTTCACCTAGTGGTAAGTAGGTACCTGGGTGTTATCAGGGTGTTGTGGGTGGCATCCCAGATGGTGGAAGTATACCTTAGATAGAGCCGAGCTTCGAATATATATATATATATATATATATATATATATATATATATATATATATATATATATATATATATATATATTCCTTTATCACACTGCAGTTGTTTTAAGTCAGCCAACAATAATTGAATGTGAAACTGGTACAATTTTTCAAAATCCCATTACTAACCATTCGCGTTTTTATTTTCAAAGAGATATATATATATAATATGGCTGCATGTCGATGCTCCTGACAATTACAATAAAAAGCAGAAGGCCTGGTTTCACTGCCTCATCTGACTCAACATAACATTTCTGACACACGTGAACGATGCCAAAATGAAAACTCGTAAACCTGTAAATTTGATGAATTCAGAGAGATGTATCTGGCTGTGACCTGGGGAGGGGTGACCTGGGAGGTGACCTGGGAGGGTGACCTGGGGAGGGGTGACCTGGGGAGGGGTGACCTGGTGAGGGTGTGACCTGGGGAGGGGGTGACCTGGGGAGGGGTGACCTAGGGAGGGTGACCTGGGGAGGGGGTGACCTGGGGAGGGGGTGACCTGGGGAGGGTGACCTGGGGAGGGGGAAACCTGGGGATGGGTGACCTGGGGGATGTAGCTGACCTAGAGAGGGATGACCTGGGAAGAGTGAACTGGGAAGGGTGATCTGGGGAAGGGGTGACCTGGGGAAGGGGTGACCTGGGGAGGAGTGACCCAGTGATGGAGGTGACCTGTAGAAGAGGTGACTAGCGAGGTATGCAATATAAGAAAAGAGGGATGACCCGGTCTGGGGGACAGTGACTCCTCCCTCGGGGGAGTGAGACAATAACCTCCCCTGAGGGAGAGGAAATCCCTCTCTGGGGAAGGGAAAAAATGTCTCTGAAGGAGGAAAAAATCCTCTGTAGAGGAAAACCCCCTCTAGGGAAGGAAACCTCCCTCTCTGGGGGAGGATGACCCCTCTCTCTGGGGAGGGGTGACCCCTCTCTGTTGAAGAGATGACCCCCTCTCTGGACAAGGGATGAATGACCCCTCTCTCTGGGGAGGAGTGACCCCTCTCTCTGGGGAGAGGTGACCCCCCTCTCTGGGGGAGGGTGACCCCTCTCTCTGGGTGAGGGACCAATGCTTGTTACATCTATATTTATCAATATGTTAAAAAAAAATTTGGACTCACTCTGGGCCATAAATTTTTGTTTCCATTCATATTTTTATTTTATTATAAAAAATATGTTAACGACGTCAGAAATTTTTTGAGGCTGGACCAGTGATCAAGGGGGAGGGGGAGGGGGAGGGGGAGGGGGAGGGAGGAGATGGCAGGGAGAGGGGAGGAAGGCTGGGAAGGGGAGGAAGGAAGGCAGGGAGGAGGAGAGAATGGCAGGGAAGTGGAGGAAAGGAAGGCAGGGGAGGAGAGGGAGGCATGAGGGAAGAGAGGAAGGCATGAGGGAGGAGAGGAAGGCATGAGGGAGGAGAGGAAGGCATGAGGGAGGAGAGGAAGGCATGAGGGAGGAGAGGAAGGCATGAGGGAGGAGAGGAAGGCATGAGGGAGGAAAGATGAGGAAGAAAGCATGAGGGAGAAGAGAGAGAAGGCATGAGGGAGGAGAGGAAGGCATGAGGGAGGAGAGGAAGGCATGAGGGAGGAGAGGAAGGCATGAGGGAGGAGAGGAAGGCATGAGGGAGGAGAGGAAGGCATGAGGGAGGAGAGGAGAGAAAAGCAGGGAAAGAGGTAGAAGAGAGGAAGGCAGGGGAGGTTCCTCGATGGCGGCCAAAGGCTCTTGATCCATGAAATTGCTGTTGCCATCCACTTCCTAGGATCAAGCCTGATTGCCTCTCATCTCCCAGGCGCTTTATGACATACGGGTTTAGTGCATCCCCAATAAATAACGTTAATAATAATAATAATAATAAAAATAATAATAATAATAATAATAATAATAATAATAATAATAATAATTCTACTTACAAGGCTGAAGATGATTCGTGGAGAAGCGCTAAACCCAGAAGAGTTACGCAGCACTCTCGGAATGGGCGGCATTGGGTTTGATCCGAGGAATAATACAGCTTCAATTCCTCAGATCAAGAGCCTTTTACCAGCATCAAGGCCTATGTCCTCTTCTTTATAATATTAGGACACAAAGTAATAAATATCCTTTACGTATATGGGATCAAAACACGAGATCAAAACTTTTAAAAATAAGATTAAAAAAAATTGTAGATGAAATCAAAAGGATCATTAATGGGATCAGAATCCTTTGAAATGAAACTGAAACTTATAAATGGGATTGAACCCCTTATAAATGGGATCAAAAGTCTTCTCAAAGGAATTAAACGCTTATAAATTATCAAAACAATTGTAAATAAGATTAAAACCCTTATAAATGGGATCAAAAGTTTTTTTTAAAGAGATTAAACTCTTATAAACAACCAAAACAATTGTAAATGGGATTAAAACCCTTTTATATACAATCAAAGCCCTTTTAGAATCGAAAACCCTCATAAATAGAATCAAAACTCTTATGAAAAGGATTATGGCTTTCATTAATAGATTTTGAATCTTTATGAAGGAGAGTGATGGCCGCTGTTAGTGGAACTAGAACTTATAAAATAAATCTAAACCCTTTTAAACCACGCTGAAATACTCATGAGATTCAGTGGGGTTGTTAAAACGTGATCCAAGTTGATGACTGGGTAGCTTTATTTATAAAGTTGATGATTGGGTAGCTTTATTTCCCATCAGCAATAAAGATAAATGTTGTACATGTGTGTTAACAATAAATATACCCAAGTGTTACACATGTGTCTTATTAAAGGTACCCAAGTGTTGTACATGTGTCTTTTAAAGGTACCCAAGTGTTACACATGTGTCTTATTAAAGATACCCAAGTGTTACACATGTGTCTTATTGAAGGTACCCAAGTGTTACACATGTGTCTTATTAAAGATACCCAAGTGTTACACATGTGTCTTATTAAAGGTACCCAAATGTTACACATGTGTCTTAATAAAGATACCCAAGTGTTACACATGTGTCTTATTAAAGATACCCAAGTGTTACACATGTGTCTTATTAAAGATACCCAAGTGTTACACATGTGTCTTATTGAAGGTACCCAAATGTTACACCTGTGTCTTATTAAAGGTACCCAAGTGTTGCACATGTGTCTTATTGAAGGTACCCAAGTGTTACACATGTGTCTTATTGAAGGTACCCAAGTGTTACACATGTGTCTTATCAAGGTGTGGGCAAGGTACAGCATCAGTAAGTTGCTACATGATCGAAGTGTTGACAAACGAGGTTGAAGTACGTGAAACTGGGATCGAAAAATTTACAAATGAGATCAAAGCTAGCTAGCTAGCTGGCTCTAGATATAGTTGTAGCTCTCTACTTCGAGTTCCTGTCTAGTTCTACCTCTCTAGCTCTAGTTCTAGCTATCTCTAGTTCTAGCTCTCCATCTCCAGTTCTAGCTCTCCATCTCTAGTTCTAGCTCTCTATGTCTACGTCTCCACCACAATATATGTCCACACACCATTTTTGTTCCTTATTTTTTTTACGTTTGGAATTCACTATTTTGTATGAGAATTATTTGAAATACACACACACACACACACACACACACATATATATATATATATATATATATATATATATATATATATATATATATCAGTATATATATTGAGAGAAGAGAGAGAGAGAGAGAGAGTCATATGATAAAATGTAAATTCTCTCTCTCTGATTCCTAACCAATTATCTAAGTATCGTCGACGTGACACAGTGGACAGCGACCGTCTGTGTCGCTCGCTGACTGTGTTGGTCTGTCACTGGAATAAACTTCGAGGTTTGTCATATGATCATGGTGAAAGTGTCATGATTCCCTGACTCCGCCGTCATTACAGAGCTGAATATCATAAACATTGTCAGCGTTCAAAAATTAGCTGGAGACATATTTCATGGAACGAAGAAGTGGGAGAGAGCGTGGGAGGAAAGTGGGAGAGAGCGTGGGAGGAAAGTGCGAGAGAGCGTGGGAGGAAAGGTGGAGAGAGCGTGGGAGGAAAGTGGGAGAGAGCGTGGGAGGAAAGTGGGAGAGAGCGTGGGAGGAAAGTGGGAGAGAGCGTGGGAGGAAAGTGGGAGAGAGCGTGGGAGGAAAGTGGAAGAGAGCGTGGGAGCAAAGTGGGAGAGAGCGTGGGAGCAAAGGTGGAGAGAGCGTGGGAGGAAAGTGGGAGAGAGCGTGGGAGGAAAGTGGGAGAGAGCGTGGGAGGAAAGGTGGAGAGAGCGTGGGAGGAAAGTGGGAGAGAGCGTGGGAGGAAAGTGGGAGAGAGCGTGGGAGGAAAGTGGGAGAGAGCGTGGGAGCAAAGGTGGAGAGAGCGTGGGAGGAAAGGTAGAGAGAGCGTGGGAGGAAAGGGGGAGAGAGCGTGGGAGCTAAGCTTAGCAGGGAACGTGGGAGTTAAGACTGAGAGGGAGAAGAGAGGAGGGTAGGATAGATGGAGAAGAGTGGGAGGGATGAGAGGGGAAGAGTGTCTGAGAGGGAAATGTAATCAAATTCAGTACGAGGATGAGAATGGCATCTCCAGTTACGTGGATCAAGAGCCCTTCAGCAGCATCAACTCCTCTAAGAGAGAAATTTACTTATTGATCTCTGAAGTGATACTCAAACATCTCTGCTTCTTCTTTTAAGACAATTTTTCTATATATATTTTTTAGACAGTTTTTCATATTTATTAATATATTTACACACGGGTGTTTGGGAGGCAAAAAAAAAAATTTTTTTTTGAGGGAAATTCAGCTATGGAATGAGTCAGTAATGACAATGTTGTTTTCGGAAAATATTACTAAAGACATTGTCTTGACGTGACACAGTTGTCTTGTGACACAATTGTCTTGACGTGACACAGTTGTCTTGACGTGACAGTTGTCTTGTGACACAATTGTCTTGACGTGACACAGTTGTCTTGACGTGACACAGTTGTCTTGACGTGACACAGTTGTCTTGACGTGACACAGTTGTCTTGACGTGACACAGTTGTCTTGACGTGACACAGTTGTCTTGACGAACTTGCTACACATTGTCTTGACGTACACATTGTCTTGACGAAGGCTTACACAGTTGTCTTGACGTGACACAGTTGTCTTGACGTGACACAGTTGTCTTGACGTGACACAGTTGTCTTGACGTGACACATTTGTCTTGACGTGACACAGTTGTCTTGACGTGACACAGTTGTCTTGACGTGACACAGTTGTTTTGTGTGCGAGGGGCTTGGACTTCCAGCAAGCATGTGTGAGCGTGTTAGATAGGAGTGAATGGAGACAAATGGTTTTTAGGACTTGACGTGCTGTTGGAGTGTGAGCAAGGTAACATTTACGAAGGGTTTCAGGGAAACCGGCAGGCCGGACTTGAGTCCTGGAGAAGGGAAGTAAGTACATTAACACCCCTCTGAAGGAGGGGTATTAATGTTCCTGTTTTATAACTGTACTGTAAGCAAGCCTCTGGCAAGACAGTGATGGTGTGAATGATTGTGATAATTTTTCTTTGTCGGGCCACCCTGCCATGGTGGGAAACGGCCGATGTGTTAATAAAAAAAAATATGTTGAATTCAACAACAAAATCGGATATTAATCAATGGCGTAGGAGCTTCTCAGATGGGCAGTGGACGAGGGCTGAGGCAGAGTGAGTGAGTGGGTGGGTGAGTGAGTGAGTTTGGGCGAGTGGGTGGGTGAGTGGGTGAGTGAGTGAGTGGGTGGGTAGGTGAGTGAGTTAGTAGGTGGGTGGGTGAGTGAGTCGGTGGGTGGGTGAGTGAGTGAGTGGGTGGGTGAGTGAGTGAGTTTGGGTTTTTGAGTGAGTGAGTGGGTGGGTGAATGTGAGTGAGTGGGTGGGTGGGTGATTGAGTGAGTGAGTGGGTGGGTGGGTGAGTGAGTGGGTGGGTGGGTGGGTGAGTGAGTGAGTGAGTGGGTGGGTGGTGAGTGAGTGAGTGGGTGGGTGAGTGGGTGGGTGAGTGAGTGAGTGAGTGGGTGGGTGAGTGAGTGAGTGAGTGGGTGAGTGAGTGGGTGGGTGAGTGAGTGAGTGGGTGGGTGAGTGAGTGGGTGGGTGGGTGAGTGAGTGGTAGGTGGGTGAGTGAGTGGGTGAGTGAGTGAGTGGGTGGGTGAGTGAGTGAGTGAGTGAGTGGGTGGGTGAGTGAGTGGGTGGGTGAGTGTGAGTATGTAGAGGGGAGGCAAAGGCACACGAGGATATGAACACCGTGTGTTGGTGTTGTTTGTGTTGGTGGTGGTGTTATTGGTGGTGGTGGTGGTGTTATTGGTGGTGGTGGTATTGGTGTTGGTGGTGTTGGTGTTGTTGTTGCTGTTAATGTTGGTGGTGTTAGTGGTGGTTTTGTTGTTGGTGGTGTTGTTGGTGGTGGTTTTGTTGGTGATGTTGTGGTGGTGGGGGTGGTGGTGGTGTTGGTGGTGGTGCTGGTGGTGGTGTTGGTGGTGGTGCTGGTGGTGGTGTTGGTGGTGGTGTTGGTTGTGGTGTTGATGGTGGTGGTGTTGGTGGTGGTGTTGGTGGTGTTGGTGGTGGTGGTGTTGGTGGTGGTAGTGGTGGTGGTGGTGTTGGTGGTGGTGGTGGTGGTGTTGGTGGTGTTGGTGGTGGTGGTGGTGGTGGTGGTGGTTGGTGGTGTTGGTGGTGTTGGTGGTGTTGGTGGTGTTGGTGGTGTTGGTGGTGTTGGTGGTGGTGTTGGTGGTGGTGTTGTGATTCAGCCAAGGAAGGAGCAACAGCAATAACCATCCATAACACTACAGCAAATATGATAGAGGGCACTGATACCGCGCCTAGAATGGCCAATCATACTGCTGCCAGCCTGAACGAGGAGGATCACTGCCAGCCTGAACGAGGAGGATCACTGCCAGCCTGAACGAGGAGGATCACTGCCAGCCTGAACGAGGAGGATCACTGCCAGCCTGAACGAGGAGGATCACTGCTAGCCTGAACGAGGAGGATCCTGCCAGCTGAACGAGGAGGATCACTGCCAGCCTGAACGAGGAGGATCACTGCCAGCCTGAACGAGGAGGATCACTGCCAGCCTGAACGAGGAGGATCACTGCCAGCCTGAACGAGGAGGATCACTGCCAGCCTGAACGAGGAGGATCACTGCCAGCCTGAACGAGGAGGATCACTGCCAGCCTGAACGAGGAGGATCACTGCCAGCCTGAACGAGGAGGATCACTGCCAGCCTGAACGAGGAGGATCACTGCTAGCCTGAACGAGGAGGATCACTGCCAGCCTGAACGGGGAGGATCACTGCCAGCCTGAACGAGGAGGATCACTGCCAGCCTGAACGAGGAGGATCACTGCCAGCCTGAACGAGGAGGATCACTGCCAGCCTGAACGAGGAGGATCACTGCCAGCCTGAACGAGGAGGATCACTGCCAGCCTGAACGAGGAGAGGATCACTGCCAGCCTGAACGGGGGGAGGATCACTGCCAGCCTGAACGGGGGGAGGATCACTGCCAGCCTGAACGGGGAGGATCACTGCCACCCTGAACGGGGAGGATCACTGCCAGCCTGAACGAGGAGGATCACTGCTAGCCTGAACGAAGAGGATCACTGCCAGCCTGAACGAGGAGGATCACTGCCAGCCTGAACGAAGAGGATCACTGCCAGCCTGAACGAGGAGGATCACTGCCAGCCTGAACGAGAGAGGATCACTGCCAGCCTGAACGGGGAGGATCACTGCCAGCCTGAACGGGGAGGATCACTGCCAGCCTGAACGGGGAGAGGATCACTGCCACCCTGAACGGGAGGATCTGCCAGCTGAACGGAATCACTGCCAGCCTGAAGAGGAGGATCACTGCCAGCCTGAACGAGGAGGATCACTGCCACCTGAACGAGGAGGATCACTGCCAGCCTGAACGAGGAGGATCACTGCCAGCCTGAACGAGGAGGATCACTGCCAGCCTGAACGAGGAGGATCACTGCCAGCCTGAACGAGGAGGATCACTGCCAGCCTGAACGAGGAGGATCACTGCCAGCCTGAACGAGGAGGATCACTGCCAGCCTGAACGAGGAGGATCACTGCCAGCCTGAACGGGGAGGATCACTGCCAGCCTGAACGAGGAGGATCACTGCCAGCCTGAACGAGGAGGATCACTGCCAGCCTGAACGGGGAGGATCACTGCCAGCCTGAACGAAGAGGATCACTGCCAGCCTGAACGAGGAGGATCACTGCCAGCCTGAACGAGGAGGATCACTGCCAGCCTGAACGAGGAGGATCACTGCCAGCCTGAACGAGGAGGATCACTGCCAGCCTGAACGGGGAGAGGATCACTGCCACCCTGAACGGGGAGAGGATCACTGCCACCCTGAACTGGGGGAGGATCACTGCCAGCCTGAACGGGGAGAGGATCACTGCCAGCCTGAACGGGGAGAGGATCACTGCCAGCCTGAACGGGGGGAGGATCACTGCCAGCCTGAACGGGGAGAGGATCACTGCCAGCCTGAACGGGGGGAGGATCACTGCCAGCCTGAACAGGGAGAGGATCACTGTCACCATGAACGGGGAGAGGATCACTGCCAGTCTGAACGGGGTCATGTTTCCATGACCAGTCACTATTAGTTGTGTCCAGGTGAACTGATTCTCAAGGTTAGTTGTTCTCAGATAGATGCTGAAGATTAGTTGAATTCAAGAACAATATTCTTTCTATATTCTATATCGATAGTCTTCCGGTTGGCCGGACTTGAGTCCTGGAGGTGTGAAGTACAGTGCCTGCACTCTGAAGGAGGGGTGGAGATATGTTGCAGGTTTTGAAGTGTAGTGTCGGCAAGACAGTGATGGATTGAATAATGATGAAAGTGTTTCTTCTTTTTCGGGTCACCTGCCTTGGTGGAAAACGGCCGATGTGTTAATTAAAAAAAAAAAAATCTTGCGATATTCTGTTCAGCGAGGAAGGAAGAATATCGCGGGAAGCGATATTACACGGTGTGTAAGAGACTCCAGAGTGATACTGAAGAGTGTGACCCCAACCAGGAGTACAGCCACTCAGTACTTCACTCCAGTTAACATTTTCACCAAACCACAAGTGCATCTAACAAAGGCATAATGCCGTAAATGCCCCGGCATTTAATGCTATTAAGTATTTATTGGGTTTTGTCTAACTTTTTTTTTTTGTGGCAGCCGCACCTGACCACCACCCGTCGCACCTGACCACCACCCGTCGCACCTGACCACCACCCGTCACACCTGACCACCACCCGCCGCACCTGACCACCACCCGCCGCACCTGACCACCACCCGCGCACCTGACCACCACCCGCCGCACCTGACCACCACCCGTCGCACCTGACCACCACCCGCCGCACCTGACCACCACCCGTCGCACCTGACCACCACCCGCCGCACCTGACCACCACCCGTCGCACCTGACCACCACCCGCCGCACCTGACCACCACCCGTCGCACCTGACCACCACCCGCCGCACCTGACCACCACCCGCCGCACCTGACCACCACCCGTCGCACCTGACCACCACCCGCCGCACCTGACCACCACCCGCCGCACCTGACCACCACCCGCCGCACCTGACCACCACCCGTCGCACCTGACCACCACCCGCCGCACCTGACCACCACCCGCCCAGAATAACCTATTTACTTTGTATTTTTTTGGTCTCTATTCGACGTGTACTCCACCGAGAACACTCACGGGCGAAACAGCGCCAATAAATATTTTACTGCATTATCTATCGACCAATTTATCAGTAGTAAAGAAAAAGTTCCATTCAAGATGGAACTTAGTTCAGATAATCATAATAATTACTAGTTAGTAGAGTTGTTTAATTTATAGTAATTCAAAATTTAGCTTTAAAACAACAAAACATGGTTTTTTTTTAATGCGTTTGCTGTTTTTTCTTTGCATTGCTTTGGGAGACGGCCTATATTACAAAAAATATGAATGCAGATATGAGATAGAGGGAGAGAGGCAAGGATGAAATTATTGGGAAAGGTTGGTAAGGGAGAGATGTGGGGAAGGAAGAGGGAGGAAGAGAACAACAGGTTGAGAAGGTGGGAAGAGCGGGGGAAAGTTGATAAAGTTCAGTGAGGTAAATGAAGATTAACGCCTCATTTATTTATGTTACATAGTTTGCTTCCTCCTAATAGCATATGACGGCCTGCCCAGTTGCTATAACTTCGTACCAGTAAGGTCGGAGACCCTACTGGTATGAAGGTATAGCATGGGGCAAGTGTGCTCTAAAGATCCTCAATGAGCTGGGAGAAAAACTCATCACACAAACCAAGGATCACAGAGCGGCCAATTTCCTCTTTCAGAGACTCTGTGTCGCGATCCAGAGGGGAAATGCCTGCAGCATTCTGGGCACGCGGTCCACCGCCGGGGAGATGGATGAAGTATTTCAGATGTAGGCTCTGAGATGTAATGTATGTTGTTCTACTTCCTACTGTATTTTTGTTTATGTATTTTGTCTTTAATAAAGTTTATATAGAATATAGGGGGTGGTAGGAGAAAATATTCAAACAGCTCCGGGAGAACCTCGAGTTTTCCCTGAGGTCCGTTTATTGTCTTCTCTGAGGATGAGGATCCCCAGTAAACTTCCAGAGGTGGTCTATATATTTTATATATTTATATATGTAATTTGCTTTCCTCTTTAATGACTAAGTTTATGCTGTTCTGTAATGTGTGTAGATGTGTAATAGTCCAGAAAGGACCGAAACGTCGACTAAAATCTCTCCCAAATGTGAGTTAGTTAGTTGTTTCAAATTGTTTCAAGTACAGTATTGTGAGTAAGTTGTGAACCGTTGCAACCTCGGTATTATCTTGTCCAATCTCACTGTCAGGAGGTTGCTAAGACTGAGTCTTCATGTCACCGTTGCTATGGTGAAATCTCTGACATCTCTGCTGCTGTTGCCGTAGGGGACGTTGCCAAGGTGAGATCCATGGACGTTCTTAGTTGTTCATGAAGCTGTCCTGATGATGCTTGACATCTCAAGGATAGTCACCTATTTAGGCACAACTATCCCTCAGAATATCTATCTGGAAACTACCCTTAGAATCTGTCCATTTGCAAACTACTAACCTTCAGAATCTGCACAAGCATATGAAAAACAATATCTGGACACAACGTATCCTTGCAATAAGTCTCTGGCCACAACTTATCCTTGGAATAAGTCTCTGGACACAACTTATCCTTGGAATAATTCTACGTGGACACAACTAATCCTTGGAATAAGTCTATCTGGACACAACTAACAATTGGAATAAGTCTACCTGGGCACAACTAACCCTTGGAATAAGTATCTGGACACAACTAAACCTTGGAATAAGTCTATCTGGACACAACTAACCCTTGGAATAAGTCTCTGGACATAATTAACCCTCGGAATAATTATCTGGACACAACTAACCCTTGAAATAAGTCTTTCCGGAAACAACTAACCCTTGGAATAAGTCTCTGGACACAACTATCCCTCGGAATAAGTCTATCTGGTCACAACTAACCCTCAGAATAAGTCTGTCTGGACACAACTAACCCTCAGAATAAGTCTATCTAGACACAACTAACCCTCAGAATAAGTACACAGCTAACCCTCAGAATAAGTCTATCTGGACACAACTAACACTCAGAATAAGTCTATCTGGACACAACTAACCCTCACACTATGTTTCACCCTCAGAACATGTTAAAGCGGACATAGACAAGCAAGAAATACATGTTTTTGTCAGGCTGTGTTGACGCAACATTGCGTTCATGTCAACAAGCGTTTGTTGTGCGTAGGTAAACAATATCTATGTGTAACGCAACGAGGATTAATGCATAGCGTAAACGCGTATATTTATACAGCTAGCCAGTCCAGGAAGGTATACAAACATGCATGCCTAGCAGGAATACATGCATGATGCCCAGCAGGGATACATGCACGATGCCCAGCAGGGATACATACACGATGACCAGCAGGGATACATGCACGCTGCCCAACAGGGATATATGCATTCTGCCCAGCAGGGATACTCGTTCATAGATGTTTACAGCATTTGTGGAACACAGGTGAAGGCAGGAATGCATGGAGGCTTCAGGCACCTCTGGAACACAGGTGAAGGCAGGAATGCATGGAGGCTTCAGGCACCTCTGGAACACATGTGAACTCAGGAATGCATGGAGGTTTCAGGCACCTATGGAACACAGGTGAAGGCAGGAATGCATGGAGGCTTCAGGCACCTCTGGAACACAGGTGAACTCAGGAATGCATGGAGGCTTCAGGCACCTCTGGAACACAGGTGAACTCAGGAATGCATGGAGGCTTCAGGCACCTCTGGAACACAGGTGAAGGCAGGAATGCATGGAGGCTTCAAGCACCTTTGAAACACATGTGAACTCAGGAATGCATGGAGGCTTCAGGCACCTCTGGAACACAGGTGAACTCAGGAATGCATGGAGGCTTCAGGCACCTCTGGAACACAGGTGAAGGCAGGAATGCATGGAGGCTTCAGGCACCTCTGGAACACAGGTGAAGGCAGGAATGCAGGCAGGTGTGATGGCACCTCTGGAGCATGGTAATCAATAGATTGACTTGAAGTATTCACAAGCGACATTTCGCCGAATACGAAACATTGAAAGGTTACGTTTCGACCTTTGCTTCCCCAACAACTCTCCTCCCCCCTCCCTCCTTCCCTCCCAGAAGCAACGTTTCGCTCGTTATCCATAAAGAATACCACCCTTCATTTGTCCCAATAGCTTCCACAATTTCTCCAAAATTTTATCCACAATTTTCTCCAAAAATTTAGCCAAAAATTTCGACAAATTTTTCGCCAAAATTTTCTCCAAAAATTTCTCCAAAAAATTCTCCAAAAATTTCTCCCTTTTCTCATTTATATCTATAATTCTCGCCCATCCCTAGGATGCATCCTAGCGCTCCTGCCCAGCGCTAGAATGCATGGATGTGAAAAATCACACGCGTGCAAATTATGTTGATTACGAATGGGAGGGTATGTGTTGTGTTTGGGGTGTGTTGTGTCTGGGGTGTGTTGTGTCTGGGTGTGTGTTGTGTCTGGGGTGTGTTGTGTCTGGGGGGGTGTTGTGTCTGGGGGTGTGTTGTGTCTGTAGTGTGTTGTGTCTGGGGGTGTGTTGTGTCTGGGGGGTGTGTTGTGTCTGGGGATGTGTTGTGTCTGGGGGTGTGTTGTGTCTGGGGATGTGTTGTGTCTGGGTGTGTGTTGTGTCTGGGGGTGTGTTGTGTCTGGGGGTGTGTTGTGTCTGGGGGTGTGTTGTGTCTGGGGATGTGTTGTGTCTGGGTGTGTGTTGTGTCTGGGGGTGCGTTGTGTCTTGGGATATTTCTACGGGTGTTCCCTGTCTCCTGCCATCCCTTCTTTGCTTATTACAGCCTCTTCCCTCACCTCAACCCTTCCCTCGCACCCTCACTCCTCCCCCTCACCTCTCCCCTCCGCAGCAGGAGAGGGTAGGGAAGTTATAGCCAGGACCACCACGTTAATACCGCTACGTACACTAACAGTAATGTTGACATCGTTGGCAGGCGAGCCTGACCCGCTGGCCTGAGACGCAGCATTAAATCCTGCGAGACGAGTGTAAGGCCACCGTGTTTATGGACACTTTTGGTATCGTTTTACGGCCATTTCAAGCGACTTGAGTGAAGGTTGTAGCCTGAGAGTGATAGCCAGACCTCTTAATGAAATCTCCGCATACCTTGACCAAACCTCATGACTTAAGGGCTTACTTACATGACTAATAACCGATGTCGTCAGAAGTTGATTTAATAGCTTCGTAACTCCTCTTACGGTCGAGGTTTCCAGATGGAGTCTAATGGCATCGGTGCTCTTGTAAATGCGTTGTTGGGCGCGCCTGTAAATGTGGTGCGTTAAGGTCTTATAGGTCTTATGTCGAGAGAAAAAAAGTAACTAAATGGTCTTCTTTTCCATTGTGCTGTGTCTGGAGAAAGTTACTAAATGGCTTTGTTACTCGCTTTATTTCGTGAAACGAAATACCTAAATGGCTTTGTTAGGAATCTTATTGCTGAGACAGAGATGTGTTGAGAGTGAGGTGTGTTGCGGGTGGGTGAGGGTGTGTTGCGGGTGGGTGAGGGTGTGTTGCGGATGGATGAGGGTGTGTTGAGGGTGGGTGAGGGTGTGTTGCGGGTGGGTGAGGTAGGTTGTGACGAATGAATGAATGGAATAAATACTGAAGAATATGTAGTAGAAATTACTTTTGATACAAGTTCACGATCGCATTCTTAAGTGAAGAATATAAATGACACTGCAGAAGCTGCAGCACTTCACAACCCACACTACCGTGGCTGCAACACTTCCTAGCCCACAGTAACGTTGCTGCAACACTTCCCAACCCACAGTACCGTGACTGCAACACTTCCCAACCCACAGTACCGTGACTGCAACACTTCCCAACCCACAGTACCGTGGCTGCAACACTTCCCAACCCACAGTACCGTGGCTGCAACACTTCCCAACCCACAGTACCGTGACTGCAACACTTCCCAACCCACAGTACCGTGACTGCAACACTTCACATCTCACAGTACCGTGACTGCAACACTTCACAGCCCACAGTACTGCAACACTTCACAACCCACAGTACTGCAACACTTCACAACTCACAGTACCGTGACTGCAACACTTCACAACCAACACTACCATGACTGGAACACTTCATAACCCACAGTACCGTGACTGCAACACTTCCAACCCACAGTACCGTGACTGCAACACTTCACAACCCACAGTACTGCAACACTTCATAACCAACACTACTGTGACTGCAACACTTCACAACCCCCAGTGAAAAGTAGGGGCGCCACTGGTACACTAAAAGAAAACACAATAAGTGTCCGAGGCCCAAGACTGTTCAACAGCCTCCCACCAGCCATAAGGGGCATTACAAGTAGACCTCTGGTTGCCTTCAAGAGGGAGCTGGACAGATACCTAAAGTCAGTGCCAGATCAGCCGGGCTGTGGTTCGTACGTTGGACTACGTGCAGCCAGCAGTAACAGCCTAGTTGATCAGGCCCTGATCCACCGGGAGACCTGGTCATAGACCGGACCGCGGGGACGTCGATCCCCGGAATGCCCTCCAGGTAGACTCCAGGTAGACCGTGACTGCAACACTTCACAACCAACACTACCGTGACTGCAACACTTCACAACCCAGAGTACCGCGACTGCAACACTTCAGAACCCAGAGTACCGCGACTGCAACACTTCAGAACCCACAAATTAGTTAAGAAAACCAAACATTCTGGTCCATCCTGTACGACAACAGTTAATACTGATCCATAACAGACCATCGCTTTCAGTGTTCAAGTTGTGAATATTTTACACTCTTCACTCCAGAGGAGCTGGAGAGCAATAAATGTCCTAAGCATTTCTGCAGTTTGAAGGGTCGTCTAGGAGAGGTATTGAACGAATGATGGTGAGTGCGTTTTCTTCTCTCTAACGCTGTCTACCTTCGTGGGAGACGACCGAAGCGGTAAGAAATATTCCTTCAGTATACAACACACCACAGTACTCCTGAGACGCCCAGCAAGATGTTGGCAATTAGAGCTCACGTCTTAATCTTTGGCTTAATTACAAGGTTCTCCTGGTTTCTCAGGAGGTGGGAGGGGTGTGGGAGGTAGGAGGGGTGGGAAAGGTAGAAGGGGTGTGGGAGGTAGGAAGGGTGAAGGACATAGGAGGGGTGTGGAAGGTGGGAGGGGTGCGGAAGGTAGGGTGTGGGAGGAAATAGGAGAATGTGGTAGAAGGGGTGTGGGAGGCAGCAGGGGTGTAGGAGGTAGCAAGGGTGTGGTAGGTAGGAGGGGTAGTGGGAGGTAGGAGGGGTAATGGGAGGAAGAAGGGGTAGTGGGAGATAGCAGGGTAGTGGGAGGTAGGTGGGGTGTGGGAGGTAGGAGGGGTGTGGTAGGTAGCAGGGATGTAGGAGGTAACAGGGGTGTGGGAGATAACAGGGGTGTGGGAGGTATCACGGGTGTGGGAGGTAGCAGGGGTGTGGGAGGTAGGAGGGGTAGAGGGAAGTAGCGGGAGGTAGGAGGGGTAGTGGGAGGTTGCAGGGTAGTGGGAGGTAGCAGGGTAGTGGAAGGTAGGAGGGGTGTGGGAGGTAACGGGTTTGGTAGGTAGCAGGGGTGTGGGAGGTAACAGGGGTGTGGGAGGTAACAGGGGTGTGGGAGATAACTGGGGTGTGGAAGGTATCAGGGGTGTGGGAGGTAGCAGGGGTGTGGGTGGTAGGAGGGGTGAGGGAGGTAGCAGGGTAGTGGGAGGTAGCAGGGTAGTGGAAGGTAGCAGGGTAGTGAGAGGTAGCAGGGTAGTGGGAGGTAGCAGGGTAGTGGGAGGTAGCAGGGTGTGGGAGGTAGAAGGGTGAGAGAGTAGCAGGGTAGTGGGAGGTAGCAGGGTAGTGGGAGGTAGCAGGGTAGTGGGAGGTAGCATGGTAGTGGGAGGTAGCAGGGTAGTGGGAGGTAGCAGGGTAGTGGGAGGTAGCAGGGTAGTGGGAGGTAGCAGGGTAGTAGGAGGTAGCTGGGTAGTGGGAGGTAGCAGGGTAGCGGGAGGTAGCATGGTAGTGGGAGGTAGCAGGGTAGTGGGAGGTAGCAGGGTAGTGGGAGGTAGCAGGGTAGTGGGAGGTAGCAGGGTAGTGGGAGGTAGCTGGGTAGTGGGAGGTAACAGGGTAGTGGGAGGTAACAGGGTAGTGGGAGGTAGCAGGGTAGTGGAAGGTAGCTGGGTATTGGGAGGTAACAGGGTAGTGGGAGGTAACAGGGTAGTGGGAGGTAGCAGGGTAGTGGAAGGTAGCTGGGTATTGGGAGGTAACAGGGTAGTGGGAGGTAACAGGGTAGTGGGAGGTAGCAGGGTAGTGGGAGGTAGCATGGTAGTAGGAGGTAGCAGGGTAGTGGGAGGTAGCAGGGTAGTGGGAGGTAGCAGGGTAGTGGGAGGTAGCAGGGTAGTGGGAGGTAGCAGGGTAGTGGGAGATAGCAGGTTAGTGGGAGGTAGCAGGGTAGTGGGAGGTAGCAGGGTAGTGGGAGGTAGGAGGGTAGTGGGAGGTAGCAGGTTAGTGGGAGGTAACAGGGTAGTGGGAGGTAACAGGGTAGTGGGAGGTAGCAGGGTAGTGGAAGGTAGCTGGGTAGTGGGAGGTAGCAGGGTAGCGGGAGATAGCAGGGTAGTGGGAGGTAGCAGGGTAGTGGGAGGTAGCAGGGTAGTGGGAGGTAGCAGGGTAGTGGGAGGTAGGAGGGTAGCGGGAGGTAGCAGGTTAGTGGGAGGTAACAGGGTAGTGGGAGGTAGCAGGGTAGTGGGAGGTAGCATGGTAGTGGGAGGTAGCATGGTAGTGGGAGGTAACAGGGTAGTGGGAGGGGGGCTTGACACAGAAGCATCTCTCAGAAATAAAGATAAATAAAGATACTCTAGTGTTACACATGTGTCTTATCCACTTTGTATTAAATACCATCATTGTATTGATGGATGGACCTGTGGACCGTCACAGACTGATTTTCAGAGACCCAGTGACACATCTACTTTGCTAGGTTTCAAGCGCATCGTCTGCACAAGTTTCGTTAAGGCTACATTTCACCTACGTACTATCAGCCAAGAATTTCTTTAATCCACCCAAAAAACTGAGGGATTATATCATGTTCACAGTGTTTATAAACTGTGATAAACACCTTTCGGTATGTTAGATAAAAGGGCGCCATTGGTGCACTAAGAGAAAACACAATAAGTGTCCGGAGCCCAAGACTGTTCAACAGCCTCCCAACAGGCATAGAAGGAATTACCAATAGACCCCTGGCTGTCTCCAAGAGGGATCTGGACAGATAGCTAAAGTCAATACCCGACCAGCCGGGCTATGGTTCGTACGTTGAACTACGTGAGGCCAGCAGTAACAGCCTGATTGATCAGGCCCTGATCCACCAGGAGGCCTAATCAAGGACTGAGCTGCGGGGGCGTTGACCCCGAAACACTCTCAAGGTATACTCCAGGTAGACATGTGCAGCTAAATGCGACATTTTTTATTGCGGCAACGTTTCGCTCTCCATGAGCTTTCTTTATCAAGCCGAAAAGGCTTTCGTTAGTTCTACCAACATTATTACACGTTTCAGCATCCCGTGCTCACTTCTATCTTAGAACCGCTGACATTCTCATCCCAAAACTTGGTGGTGAGCGTCGTATCGTGTTTCATCTAGCTCCAACTTGTTTAAACACGTCATGGGCTTCCGGCCACCTGGCAATTAGCAATAGAGTGAAGCCCTCCCTCCACTAGAGGGGGGCCCCCTCCCTCCGTTAGAGGGGTCCCTCCCTCCACTAAAGGGGCCCTCTCTACACTACAGGGCCTCTCCCTCCACTAGAGAGGGCCCCCTTCCTCCTCTAGAGGGGCCCCCTCCCTCCACTAGAGGGCCCCCCTCCCTCCACTAGAGGGCCCCCTCCCTCCTCTAGAGGGGCCCCCTCCCTCCTCTAGAGGGGCCCCCTCCCTAAAACACGGAGATGTCAAACTAATATCTCCTCATATGAGAGAAACAAGGGCATAAATGTATTGAGATGGCAATTAAATGCCTTTTCGTCTTAAGACATTATTATTCTTTTTTTGTATTGATATTATATACAACTACAACGAAAAATACAGCAACCACAACTAATGCAACATCCACGACTACAACCACAAGTACAAAAGAGGAGGTTATGAGACCGAACCCAAGACGAGGCGAAGGATCGGGAACGAAGGATGGAATGAGGGATTGCGAGAAGAATGGGGATTTATGGCCGGGCACAGAGGATTAGAGCGGAGGGAAGAATGCAGATTTATCGCCTTGGGAGGATTTACCTGGACTCACGAATGAGGATTTACCGAAGGAATATCATCACAGTTGATTCAAAAAATGGACGTAGATTGAAGAGAATATTACACCGGAAGAAATATTACTCGGACTTGGTGATATATTTACTTACGAATACTAACTGGCCTTCGAAACACACACACACACACACACACACACACACACACACACAGAAGGATCGCAGTCAGCAGGATTCGAAACCACGTCAGGGAAGCTGACAAGGTTCCGCAAGTGACGCTCTAGACTAGAGAAGAATACACTAATAATGGAGGAAGTAATGGGACTAATTATATGGAGGAACAGTGGGGGGGGGGATGTAGGATCTGGGCGAGCCCCAAGAGCTAGTGACCTTATTTCAGTCAAACAACTTGAAGAATAGGTATGACGTGGCCCAAGAGTCCAGCCAGTCGTAATGGTAAGAGGCAGCTGAGTAAACACACAAACACAATACAAATACAAACAAAAAACCACAAACACACAACGAACGTCCGTACGTTTGTCTTCAAATGTATTTTACCAAAGAATGCTTAAAAATCTGTTTTCAACGTATTTCGTTTAACGTGAGTTTACGAAGATTTTCCTAAACGTGCGATTTCTAAATTATGTTTTGTAATCTTTGTTTCATAACCTATTTTTAACACCTGTCTTACAGCGAGGTTATTATTGATAAAATGTCCGGGTCACAATTCCCAGTTCGTCCCAAATTGATGTGAATGTTCATAAAACACACACTTGCCTTGCGGAAATTATTATTTAATCGACTTAATACTGTTGCGTTATGAATAATATAAATTAATAATAATAATAATAATAATTATTATTATTATTATTATTATTATTATTATTATTATTATTATTATTATGTCCTGTAGCATAATTGTCATGACGTACATTTTCTAACGAATATTTTAAGCATGTCTCACAAAATCGTAACGGAGTTTTGAGACTCTCTGATCGTGGGTTCTAACCCCACCCGTGGTATGTTTTTTTTTTTTTTTAGTATGTGATCAATTACTTTACTGGACTCGACAGTGTTACCAGCACTACAACGTCGCTTAACCCACGGTAGTTCCCTCTCACTGCCACGAGCGACTAACACTACTGAGGGAACTTCAGTAAAGTGACTCCAAGATGCTTGAGTTGTTCCCCGAAGCGCTGCTGATCTACCCTCCTGCCAAGATATAAGATATTACAAGGACCCCAATTGAAATAAGTCACTTCATTTGACTATTTTTGGGTTATCCTAGGTAATCTACACATTCGCTGCCACCTTATGATAATTTATATAACTGTATTTATGTATATGAATGAATGACGAGTCGAGTCAGTCAAAACTCAGGAATAACTTGAGGTGCTCCAAGACGCTTGCTAGCACTCCCAAAAAAATCATTCTGAACATAACGAAAAAAATATATTTCATTGTGTTTGTTTATTATTAAATTATTGTAAACTTATATAAAATATATTTAGTTGGGTTAGGCTAAATTAAATTGCACTTGTTATAATATGGTTAGATAAGTTTCCTAAGGTTCTTTAGGTACAAAATCATGAATTTTTATATTAACATTAATGAAAAAATATATCTTTAAACGTATAAGAGAAAATTTTAAAAAGGACTTAATTTTAAAGGAGTTCTTGCTAATTGACCAGTTTTACCTATTCGGCACCAAGGAGGGGTTTATCTTTCCATGAAGAGTATATACACTACGAGGATGTATGTATCTCTCAGTGTATATACGCTGGGTGATCACTTTAATCACACACACACACACACACACACACGAATTTTAAGTCCTCTCAAAGTATCTACAAGTGTATACTAGAGTATATACCAGGCATGTTAAAGAATCTTAGAACATCTTCCTAATATATTAGAGTTTCTTAGAATATTTCCAGGTATACTTGAGCATATTGGAATATCTCCCAGGCATAATAAATAGTGTGTGTGAAGCCACACACTGCCACTCTTCAGCTCCCCCTCACTTGTGTTCAGTGACAAATTCAGCAAAAAATTTAGTTATCCCTTCAGTAATCAATGTGTTTCCCGTTTTCTGAGAGGCACTCGACTCGAGGACCCCAATGGAAGTAACTCATTTTGACTTTCTGTGGTTATTCTATGTAATTTACACGTATGTTAAACACGTATGTTAAACACGTATGTTAAACACGTATGTTAAACACGTATGTTAAACTTATGTATGCCTGTACCTAAATAAACATACTTACTTACAGCGTTGTTATGATTCTCGTTAAGTTGCCCGTTACGAGAAGTTTGAAGGTTCGATTCTCCGTGTACTACCTAACCTGGAGTCTGCCTGGAGAGTGTTTCCTGGGTCGACACCCTCGCGACCCGGTCCCAGACCAGGCCTCCCGGTGGCATGGCCTGAACAACCTGGCTGTCAATGCTAGCTAGCTGTACGAAGATCTACGTAAGCACCACTACCCGGCTCATCAGGTACAGCCTTGAGAATCTTGTCTATTTCTTGAAGACCGCAACAAGTCTGCGAAGGCACTGAAGAGTCTTGGTCCCCTCACATTTGCTTAGTGCATTTAGCGCATCCTGCTTTTCATCGGAGAAGGTTGGGAAGGTTGAAGGTTGGGTAGGTTGAAGGTTGGAAAGGTTGAATTATGGAAGTTGAAGGTTCGGGAGGTTGAAGGTTGGGGAGGTTGAAGGTTAGGGAGGTTGAAGGTTGGGAAGGTTGAAGGTTGCGGAGGTTAGGGAGGTTGAAGGTTGGGAAGGTTGAAGGTTCGGGAGGATGAAGGTTGGGGAGGTTGAAGGTTGGAGAGGTTGAAGGTTGGGAAGGTTGAAGGTTGGGAAGGTTGAAGGTTGGGGAGGTTAGGGAGGTTGAAGGTTGGGGAGGTTGAAGGTTGGGAAGGTTGAAGGTTGCGGAGGTTAGGGAGGTTGAAGGTTGGGGAGGTTGAAGGTTGGAGAGGTTGAAGGTTGGGGAGGTTGAAAGTTGGGGAGGATGAAGGTAGGATGAGTTGGAGGATGAGGTTAGGAGGTTGGGGGGATGAGGTTGGGGAGGTTGAAAGTTGGGGAGGATGAAGGTTGGGGAGGTTGAAGATTGGGGAGGTCTGTCAGGGAGGAGACAAGAGGGAAATCCCGCCCTTGTTCTCTTCTCCCCTCTCACATTCCCCCAACTCATTCCTTAATTTACTTTCATCTCCCTTCTCTTTCCCCCCCCTTCCGCCCTTTCCATTTTCCATCCCAAATGAACAAACAACCCCTTCTCTTAGTTGACGATGACTCCCTCCAACATGCCCATTTCATTTAACCCCCTCCTTCCCCTTTTCCCAACCTCTTCCCTTCATTTTCCAACCCTTTCCCCATTCCCCTCGTCCTTTTCCTCCTCCCTACACGTCGAAGGAGACAACACACTACCATAATTTTCCTGTCAGGGATAATTTTCCTGGGGCTGGTGAATAATTTTCCGGCCCAGCCTGTGTTGATTGTGTATAGTGAGAGAGAGAGAGAGAGAGAGAGAGAGAGAGAGAGAGAGAGAGTGAGTGTGTGTGTGAGAGATAGAGAGACAAGAGTGTTTGTGTGTGTGTGTGTGTGTACTCACCTAGTTGTGGTTGCAGGGGTCGATTCACAGCTCCTGGCCCCGTGTGTGTGTGTATATGTGTGTGTGTGTGAGAGAGAGAGAGAGAGAGAGAGAGAGAGAGAGAGAGAGAGAGAGAGGATGGAGGTAAGAAGGGAGATAAAATGAGACCTGGAAGGGAGAGAAGCTAACGTGAATAAAATAAATCAAAAGTCAAGGAAGGAAGGAAGGAAGGAATGAAGGAAGGAGAAGAGAGGCACGAACGAGGGAGAAGCGGAAGAAATGAAGGAAGAAAGATGGAGAGATAAGGGGAGAGCAGGAAGAAAGGAAGGAGTGGCAGGGAAGAGATAAATATAGGAGGAAACTGTAAGGCAATAAGAGAAATTAAGAAAGAGAGAAGATGATTAATTGAAAAAATGCAATAATATGCAAGAGCAACAACAATAAAATAACAATAATAACATAACATGACATAACAACAACAACAACAACAACAACAACAACAACAACAAAACAACAACACTATCCCTTGAACCTACCATAAGAACTCGGGTTATTAAGTTACGAGTGAGAAGGATTTTGAGCCTTATGCTGTCCATCAATAAGGGTGAGTTTACATGAACCCAGCGCCAGTATAATGGCCTCTGGGACTACTCTTCCCTCTCTCTTGTTTTATATACACTGATGGGGGGAGGGGAGGGAGGAAGGGGAGAGAGAGAGAAAGAGAGACAAAGGTAGAGGGTGACAAGGAGGAAAATATAAAGACTATGAGATATATATAACACATATATACAGTATATATATATATATATATATATATATATATATATATATATATATATATATATATATATATATATATATTTAAACATCTATCAGTCGAATGTATGTGTATGAGTGTGTGTGTGTGTGTGTACTCAACTAGTTGTGGTTGCAGGGGTCGAGTCATAGCTCCTGTGTGTGTGTGTGTGTGTGTGTGTGAGTTAGTTACCATTTTGTCCTAGGCACATGTCAATTAGACACTAGGCCTGTTGTATATATGTGTGTGTATGTGTATGTAAGGAAACACTTCGAAATGTTTCTGCCCCACCGGGAATTGAACCCGGCCCCTCTGTGCGTGAAGCAAGAGCTTTACCCACTAGGCCACTGGGAGCGTAACGTGTGTGTGTATGTGTGTGTGTATGTGTGTGTGTATGTGTGTGTGTGTGTGTTGTATGTGTGTGTGTGTATGTGCGTGTGTGTGTGTGTGTATGTGTATGTGTGTGTGTGTATGTGTGTGTGTGTACTGTATGTTACCATATTTATACACACACAGTCATACATAAATTTATTTCTACACACAATAAACCAAATAAGTCTCGACATAAACCATACGGGGAATCTGTTTACATCATTTGTATGCTCTGAATATACAAAGGTATACAAACACACACACACACACACATACACACACACACGCACGCACGCACGCGCGCGCGAGGTTCAGTGGGACAGAGCACTGGCAGGGAAGTCAGTAAATGAGATGATGGAATATGTGACAACAATAACAGTAACAGAAGAGACGAGAAAGCCAGGATGAGCCCGCGGTTCACCCAAAGGTGCAGGGAGGCCAAAACCAAGTGTGCTAGGGAATGGAAGAAGTATAGAAGGCAAAGGACCAAGGAAAATAAGGAGAGCAGTCGTAGAGCCAGGAATGAATATGCACAGGTAAGAAGGGAGGCCCAACGACAATACTAGAATGACGTAGCAGCGAAAGCCAAATCTGACCCGAAGCTGTTGTACAGACACATCAGGAGGTAAACAACAGTCAAGGACCAGGTAATCAGGCTGAGGAAGGAAGGAGGGAAGAGCATAAGAAACGTCCGCGAAGTGTGTGAGGAAATCAACATGAGATTCAAAGAAGTGTTCACAGAGGAGACAGAAGGGACTCCAGAAAGACTGAGAGGTGAGGTACACCACCAAGTGTTGGACACAATACATACAACCGAGGAAGAAGTGAAGAGGCTGCTAAGCGAGCTAGATACCTCAAAGGCGATGGGGCCGGATAACATCTCTCCATGGGTCCTGAGAGAGGGAGCAGAGGAGCTATGCGTGCCACTAACAACAATCTTCAACACATCTGTCGAAACAGGGAGACTACCTGAGGTACGGAAGACAGCAAATGTAGTCCCAATTTTTAAAAAAGGAAAAAGACACGAAACATTAAACTACAGACCAGCGTCACTGACATCTGTAGTATGCAAAGTCATGGAGAAGATTATCAACGACAACCAGTACGGTTTCAGGGATGGGAAATCCTGTGTCACAAACCTACTGAAATTCTATGACAGGGTGACAGCAGTAAGACAAGAGAGAGAGGGGTGGGTAGATTGCGTTTTCTTGAACTGAAAGAAGGCTTTTGACACAGTTCCACGCAAGAGATTAGTGCATAAGCTGGAGGATCAGGGAGGTATAACAGGAAAGGCGCTGCAATGGATCAGGGAATACTGTCGGGAAGATATCAGAGTTATGGTAAGAGACGAAGTGTCAGAATGGGCCCCGGTGACGAGCGGGGTTCCACAGAGGTCAGTCCTAGGACCGGTGCAGTTTCTGGTATATGTGAACATCATGACAGAAGGAATAGTCTCAGAAGTGTCCCTGTTTTTAGATGATGTGAAGTTGATGAGAAAAATTCAATGAGGACGAGGACCAGGCAGAACTACAAAGGGAACTGGACAGGCTGCAGGCCTGGTCCAGAAACTGCCTCCTGGAGTTCAACCCCACCAAGTGCAATGTCATGAAGATTGGGGAAGGGCAAAGAAGTCCACAGACGGAGTACAGTCTAGGGGTCCAGAGACTACAAACCTCACTCAAGGAAAAGGATCTTGGGGTGAGTATAACACCAGGCACATCTCCAGAGGCGCACATTAACCAAATAACTGCTGCAGCATATGGGCGCCTAGCAAATCTAAGAATAGCATTACGACATCTCAATAAGGAATCGTTCAGGACCCTGTGCACCGTGTATGTCAGGCCCATATTGGAGTATGCAGCACCAGTTCGAAACCACATCTAGCCAAGCACGTACGGAAATTAGAGAAAGTGCACAGGTTTGCAACAAGACTAGCCCCGGAGCTAAGGGGCATGTCCTACGAGGACAGGTTAAGGGAAATCGACCTGACGAAACTGGAGGACAGGAGAGATATGGGGGATATGATAACGACACATAAAATACTGAGAGGAATTGACAAGAAGGACAGAGACAGAATGTTCCAGAGATGGGACACAGCAACAAGGGGTCGCAATTAGAAGTTGGAGACTCAGATGAATCACAGAGATGTTAGGAAGTATTTGCTCAGTCACAGAGTTGTCAGAAAGTGGAATAGTCTGGGAAGTGATATAGAGGAGGCAGAATCCATACATAGCTTTAAGAAGAGGTATGATAAAGCTCATGAAGCAGGAAGAGTGACCTATTAGCGGCCAGTGAAGAGGTGGGGCCAGGATCTGTGAATCGACCCCTGCAACCACAACTAGGTGAATACACACACACACACACACAGCACACACACACACACACACACACACACACACACACACACACTCATACACACACACACACAGGACACAGGCAGGATCCATACATAGCTTTAAGAAAGGTATGATAAAGCTCATGGTGCAGGGAGAGTGACCCAGTAGCGGCCAGTGAAGAGGCGGGGCTAGGAGCTATGACTCGACCCCTGCAACCACAACTAGGTGAGTACAATTAGGTGAGTACACACACCAGGACTGGGCGAAACATCGTCTGGTTTTTAATCATGATAATACAATTTTCTTGTAACTTTTTCAAACCAGGGCATTAAGACTTATAATTTATTGTTCATAATAATAAGACAATATTCAACGTTTCGCTCATCACAGGCAATATGAGATTCATGAGGACAATACAAGCTGGAGAAAACCGGAAAATATTTCAGGGAATAATTAGAGAAGTGGCTGCTTGAGTTTAACCCCAATAGGTGGAAAGTTTTGAAAGTCGTGGTAGAAGGAAGAAGACAGAAAGACAGAAGCTTTGAACACTAGAGGAACTGAGCACAGTGATAACAGTCAGTAAGAAGTGAATGATCAGTTTAAGTATGGAAGGTACTGGCCAACAGTGTGACAGGTCACAGATCAAACAACTATTTGAGGACAGAGGGTCGAGCCTTCACTATTTCTTGTGTTGAATGATTACTACCACCACCATTATTATTATTATTATTATTATTATTATTATTATTATTATTATTAATGATACAACAACCACCACCACCAACAACAACAACAACAACAACATCACCATTATCACCACCACCACCACTAAAAGCAACAACAACAACAACATCACCATTATCACCACCACCACCACTAACAACATCATCATTATCACCACCACCAACAACAAGACCACCAGCAACTGCACCATCACCCTCGTAGCTCCCAGCACCTGTTGCTATTCACCTGTTAGACTCACCTGTTGCTCCCACCTGTTAGACTTCCCTGTTGCGTCCTTTAACCACTCTTGCTTCCTTTGCTTCCTTCATCACTTCTTTCATTTAGCAAAAAAAATGTAAATCCCAGCAGCTGCTCTGCCTTCCACTCCCATCCCACGCAGGGGCAGCTGCGCTGCCTTCCACTCCCACGCAGGGTCAGCTGCGCTGCCTTCCACTCCCACGCAGGGTCAGCTGCGCTGCCTTCCACGCCCACGCAGGGTCAGCTGTGCTGCCTTCCACTCTCACGCAGGGTCAGCTGCGCTGCCTTCCACTCCCACGCAGGGTCAGCTGCGCTGCCTTCCAGGCCCACGCAGGGTCAGCTACGCTGCCTTCCACTCTTACGCAGGGTCAGCTGCGCTGCCTTCCACTCCTACGCAGGGTCAGCTGTGCTACCTTCCACTCCCACGCAGGGTCAGCTGTGCTGCCTTCCACTCCCACGCAGGGTCAGCTGCGCTGCCTTCCACTCCCACGCAGGGTCAGCTGTGCTGCCTTCCACTCCCACGCAGGGTCAGCTGCGCTGCCTTCCACTCCCACGCAGGGTCAGTTGTGCTACCTTCCACTCCCACGCAGGGTCAGCTGTGCTGCCTTCCACTCCCACGCAGGGTCAGCTGTGCTACCTTCCACTCCTACGAATTGTCAGCTGTGCTACCTTCCACTCCCACGCAGGATCAGCTGTGCTGCCTTCCACTCCCACGCAGGGTCAGCTGCGCTGCCTTCCACTCCCACGCAGGGTCAGCTGTGCTACCTTCCACTCCCACGCAGGGTCAGCTGTGCTGCCTTCCACTCCCACGCAGGATCAGCTGTGCTGCCTTCCACTCCCACGCAGGGTCAGCTGTGCTGCCTTCCACTCCCACGCAGGGTCAGCTGCGCTGCCTTCCACTCCAACCTGCGTTCTCACACAAGCCGCTGAGTCCTGGTTCCTCACTGCTGAAGTAGCATTTATCTCTTTTAATTTTATTTTGGGAGTTTGGAATGGACCGGAAAAGGAAAGAGAGAGAGAGAGAAAGATAGAGTGGATGAAGATGAACAAGTGGAAGGGGTGAGAGTTATAGTGTGGAAGCGCCAGAGAGGGTAATGAAAGGGTGGAGAGAGAGAGAGATGGGAATGATGGGAGGGAGATAAAGAGGGAGAGTAATTGACGAATAGGGGAAAAAAATAGTGTCGCGGGCAACATGATGTTAGAGAGGGCAAAGGGAAAACCCTTAAAAAAAGGGGGAAATTAAATTAGAAAGGGAGAGGTGAGAGAGGGGAGACAGATTGATAAATGGGTGATGGACCAGGTGCTTCGGCTTCCTCAGTACCCTGGTGATGGATCAGGTGCTTCGGCTCCTTTTATACCCTGGTGATGGACCAGGTGCTTCGGCTTCCTCAGTACCCTGGTGATGGACCAGGTGCTTCGGCTTCCTCAGTACCCTGGTGATGGACCAGGTGCTTCGGCTTCCTCAGTACCCTGGTGATGGACCAGGTGCTTCGGCTTCCTCAGTACCCTAGTGATGGACCAGGTGCTTAAGCTCCTTCAACGCCCAGGTGATGGCTCATGTGCTTCGGCTCATTCAGTGCCTTAGTGATGGACCAGGTGCTTCAGCTCCTTTGGCGCTCTTGTGGTGGACCAGGTGTTTCAGCTCTTCCAGTACCCTATTTTATAGTGCCCTGATTATCAAAGCATATTCCATGGATGGAGTAGATGGGTTGGGTAGGAGTTTTTGTTTGTGGGATTGGTTTTGGGTTTTAGGGGGACCTACCTAGTGTGGACCAGTTAGCTTGCTGCAGTGTTCCTTATTTCTGTGTTGTGAGTGAGAGGGGTTGTGAGTGAGAGGGGTTGTGAGTGAGAGGGGTTGTGAGTGAGAGGGGTTGTGAGTGAGAGGGGTTGTGAGTGAGAGGGGTTGTGAGTGAGAGGGGTTGGATTTGAACTGGACTTGCACAATGGTTTGGGGGAGGGGGTGTTGTCAGGGCTTGTTGCTTGGGTGGCGATGGGGATGGGTTGGACAAGTATTTTTATTGGTGTTATGCTTTTGACATGGACCTGCCAAGTATGGGCCAGTAGGCCTGTTGCAGTGTTCCTCTTTTCTTATGTTCTTATGTTTGACAGTGTCCCTTCTTTATTATGGTCTAATTCCTGAGTTCCTTGAAGCTAAAACTTTGTGTAGCTTCAAAAACAGTTTAGATAAGTACATGAGTAGGTGTGGGTGAGCTGAGATTAACTTGCCTAGCATGGGCCGGTAGGAGAATGAGACACTTATGCAACATATGGAAATCTTTATTCGCCACACAGTGGCTTCATCAGTCCAATACAAAGAAAAACGGTGCAAGGAGAGGAGGAGTTTGAGGTAATCAGTCCCTCAGCCTGGAATAGATGAATTCAATCCATTAATCTTGAAGAAAGTACAACATATGGTCGAAGAAGTGTCTTATATACTGTAGTCAGGTGAGTGGAAGCAGGAGGAGGCGGAGTCACAGTGGAACCATCCACTAGTGTAAGTAGGTCTTCATCCAAAGGCTGGACAAGTGTTGAAGAATTTCTTGTATCAAGATCCCATGATGTTGGAGTGTCCGACCATTGGGCATTGGCCTAAGCCGGTAGGAGACAAGGACCTGCCTCGCATGGGCCAGTAGGCCTGCTGCACTGTTCCTTCTTTCTTATGTTCTTATGTTCTTATGTTGTACTTTCTTCAAGACTAATGAATTGAACATATCGATTCCAGGCTGAGGGACTGATTACCTCAAACTCCTCCTCTCCTTACACCGTTCTTCTTTGTATTGGACTGATGAAGCCACTGTGTGGCGAAACATTTCCTCAATAAAGATTGCCATATATTGCATAAGTGTCTCATTCTTCAGCCTGTCGGGTTTTTTAAACCATTTATCACATGAGATAGTAGGCCTGCAGTAGTGCTTCTTCCTTCTTAAGTGAGTGTGACTTAAACCTGCCTAGCATGGACCAGTAGGCCCTCTTCAGTGCTCCTTGTGTTTTTATTTTCTTAAGAGTTCCCTTCGGTCACGTGGTAAGAGTATTTAATTCTCTGTTCCAGTTATTAATTCTCCAGTTTCTGATGCTACCTGACTTACCATCACACATCACTTACGAAGTAATACAATTGTGGAATACGATAAATGAAAAATAATTGTCACAGTACCGAGGCTAAACTAATTAACTAATAACACGATATTGTGGCTAAACTAATTATCTAATAACAATACCGTGGGTAAACTAATTAATTAATAACACAACATCGTGACTAAACCAATTAACAAATAACACAATATTGTGGCTAAACCAATTAACTAATAACATTTTCGTGGGTAAACTAATTAACTAATAACAATATCTTGGCAAAATCAATTAACTAATAACACATTACCGTGGCTAAACCAGTTAACTAATAACACAATACCGTGGTTAAACCAATTAACTAATAACACAATGTCGTGGCTAAACCAATTAACTAATAACACAATACCGTGGCTAAATCAATTAACTAATAACACAATATCGTGGCTAAACCAATTAAGTAATAACACAATGTCGTGGCTAAACCAATTAACTAATAACACAATACCGTGGCTAAACCAATTAACTAATAACACAATACCGTGGCTAAACCAATTAACTAATAACACAATATCGTGGCTAAACCAAATTTACTAACAACTTATGAGAAGCAAGGTTAAAGAGCTTTCCAAGACACAATAGTTGTGTCGTGATAATGGTTCAGGAAGGGTCGAAACGTCGTCTAAAGTTTCCTCTCCAGAGTGTTTCAGTTGTAAACACGACGAGCATCACTGTTTACAAACTCCACATTTAACCGACCACCCAAATTTTTTTTCGTAAATTGACGAGGAAAAAGTGGTCTGTCTCCATTCATCTTGTGACGTCATGGGCATCAGGCAGGCACCAATGGCACTGATAACGTCACCGGGGGGCAGGGAGTGGTGTGTGGGGGGAAAGTGGGGGTGAAGGTGGGGGTGTTCATCTTGAAAGTTTTATAATGTGGCCTCCTGGCCCAGAGAGGAATCAATATGTAATCACCTCAGCCACTCTCTTCCTCAACCTACAACTTAACCTATTTCCTCTCTCTCTCTCCTTACACATGCTGATCATGTCCAGGTAGCAGTAAATCTGGGAGTTACTGGGTTGTTGGGGTTAGCATCATCGGTAGGGCCTCAGGACAGTAAGGGAATTAAGCCACGCTGAGGGGCTTCCTTGGGATATCCAGACTTAGTAACCCTCCTGGGTTAATTATTTGATTTAAGGCCTTCTGTTTTCCTTCTATTTTTTTCCATTCAACCACCAAGTTTATCCAGCTTATATTTCCGTTGTTGTTATTCTTCCTTCTCTCTCTCTCTTTCTCTCTCTCTCTCTCTCTCTCTCTCTCTCTCTCTCTCTCTCTCTCTCTCTCTCTCTCTCTCTCTCTCTCTTATGTTTCATTTGCTTCTCCCTTTCCTCTCCTTCCTCCGAGACCTTTTTTCTCTTCTTTTTTTCCTTTCCTTTCCTCCCCACCCTTTCTACCCCCCGACAAGCTGCAACCCCCCTCCCCACCACTATTTTCTCTCCCTCCTCCTCCAATCACTGAAGGTAATTACTTAACAGTTTAGAAAGTTAGAGAGTCTTACTTAGTGGGTCGCTTGAGGTCACTCGCTGCCCACGCAAAATTCTGAGAGAGGCTGTTGATGCTCACGGGATTTTGAGTTGGTTTGTGTGAGCCCAAACCAATTCAGAGAATCGTTCATGCATGTTTTTGAGAGCCCAAATCAATTCAGAGCCTCGTTCATGAGTGCATGTCTGAATCCAAGCCAATTCAGAGCCTCGTTCACGAGCGCTTGTCTGAATCCCTTCTAGTTCATACCCTCGTTCAGGCGTTCTTGTGACAGCCCAAAATAGTTCATACCCTCGCTCATGCGTGCTTGTCTGAACCCAAGCCAACTCAAAACCTCTTTAATGAGATCCTATATTTCAGCAGGTGATTATCTACGACATTCAGCTGATAATTCTTCACATACTGGGGCAACAAAACAGAATCAGACGCAGAATACACCATGACGTGTGTATCTCTCAGGTTATATACACCGAGACGTCTCTCTCTCTCTCTCTCTCTCTCTCTCTCTCTCTCTCTCTCTCTCTCTCTCTCTCTCTCTCTCTCTCTCTCTCTCTCTCTCTCACTGTACAGTATACACAATTGTAATATAATTTCTCTTTCAGTGATATAAGTATCGTTGACTGGTGTTGTACAGGTTATATCATAGCCTTTATGACCCTCGTGTAGGTTTTAAGCTAAATAAACGAAGCAGAAGGTGAACTGGGAGAAGGTGAACTGGGAGAAGGTGAACTGGGAGAAGGTGAACTGGGAGAAGGTGAACTGGGAGAAAGTGAGCTGGGAGAAGGTGAACTGGGAGAAGGTGAACTGGGAGAAGGTGAACTGGGAGAAGGTGAACTGGGAGAAGGTCAACTGGGAGAGGGTGAACTGTGAGAAGGTGAACTGTGAGAAGGTGAACTGGGAGAAGGTGAACTGGGAGAAAGTGAACTGGGAGAAGGGGAACTGGGAGAAAGTGAACTGGAAGGTGAACTGGGAGAGGGTGAACTGGGAGAAGGTGAACTGTGAGAAGGTGAACTGTGAGAAAGTGAACTGGGAGAAGGTGAACTGTGAGAAGGTGAACTGGGAGAAGGTGAACTGGGATAAAGTGAACTGGGAGAAGGTGAACTGGGAGAGGGTGAACTGGGAGAAGGTGAACTTGGAGAAAGTGAACTGGGAGAATGTGAACTTGGAGAAAGTGAACTGGGAGAAGGTGAACTGGGAGACGTTGAACTGGGAGAAGCTGAACTGGAGAAAGTGAACTGGGAGGAACTGGAGAAGGTGAACTGGGAAAGTGAACTGGGAGAAGGTGAACTGGGAGAAGGTGAACTGGGAGAAACTGAACTGGAAGTGAACTGAAAGGTGAACTGGGAGAAGGTGAACTGGGAGAAAGACTGGAAGGTGAACTGGGGAGGTGAACTGGAGAGTGAACTAGGAGAAGGTGAACTGGGAAGGAATGGAGGTGAACTGGGGGACTGGAAAGATGAACTGGGAGAAGGTGAACTGAGAAGGTGAACTGGGAGAAATGAACTGGGAGAAGGTGAACTGGAGAGAAGAGTGAACTGGGAGAAAGTGAACTGGAGGTGAATGGGAGAAGTGAACTGGAGAAGATGAACTGGGAGAAGTGAACTGAAGAAGATGAACTGGGAGAAGTGAACTGGGAGAAGTTGAACTGGAGAATTATAACTGTGAGAAGGTGAACTGGGATGATGTGAATGGGAGCAAGGTGAATGGGAGAAATGCACTGGAGAAGTGAACTGGAGAAGTTGAACTGGGGATGAACTGGTGGAATAACTGAAAATGTCTATGATAAAAGATCACTTCCCTGCAACTGAAAGGAATCAAAGTCATTCACTGTTTATCATTGCTTTTTCACACACACTGAGGGCATCCAGCAGGTTCCGAAATTCTCTAGCTCCGGGATTTGCGGAAATATTGGGCATGTTTCCTTACACCTGCTGTTCCTGTTCATCTAGCAAGTAAGTAGGTACCTGGGTGTTAGTCGACTGGTGTGGGTGGCATCCTTGAAGGACCACAATGGAAATAAGACAGACAGTCCCTCGATGACGCACTGACTTTCCTGGGTTATCCTGGGTGGCTAACCCTTCGGGGTTAAAAATCCTAACAAAGGCTTATCTTATTAATCCTAGTCTGTGTACGGAAAAAAATTGGCTAAAACATGTAGACAGTATGCCTACCTATCTGTTTCAAATACCTCCCGCTAGAGGGAATTGCTAGCCTATGGTTTAGTTTTGGCAAGTGTCTGGCAGAGGGCAGGCATACTCTCTATTTCATTTTTTTGGTCAAAAGTGGAATTGTTGTAATCAGAGAAAACCTCTTCAGTTCGGCTGACAACTTTCAACCCTCCAAGCAGCTGGAGCTACATTTCCCTCTCCTCGGAACAACTATGGAAGTCTTTCACCCACCGAAAGTTGTATATGATCCAGACTGTGATGGCTTTAGCTGTGAATATGGCAATTTTATTCGTTGTCTTGAGCATTTACGAGCAAGCCATCACAGTCTGGTAGGTCAAGGAGCAAGAGGCGTCTGTTGCGCTCAGGAAATGCATGTTATTTACATCAGGAGGCAACAGGAGGTGCTTTTTGACTCCTGGAGCCGTCTGTTGACCCTTGATTACCGAAATATGTTTTGACTCATTTATGTGCCTGTTGACTCCTGGAGGAGGCAACAGGATGTATCTGTTGACTCCTGGAGGAGGCAACGGGAAGCACCTGTTGACTCCTCAAGGAGGCAACGGGAGGCACCTGTTGAATCCTGGAGGTGGCAACGGGAGGCACCTGTTTACTCCTAGAGGAGGCAACGGGAGGCACCTGTTGGCTCCTGGAGGAGGCAACAGGAGATACCTGTTGACTCCTGGAAGAGGCAACAGGAGGCATCTGTTGACTCCTGGAGGAGGCAACAGGAGGCATCTGTTGACTCCTGGAGGCAACGGGAGGCACCTGTTGACTTCTCGTGGAGGCAACAGGAGGCACCTGTTGACTCCTGGAGGAGGTAGCAGGAGGCGCCGCAGATTACCTCTGGACAAAGCGCTCACCTGAGGCTGCAATAATCGCTCTCACCGCAAGATAACATCTCTCTAATGATCATCCAGGTGATGTCCTCACCTGCGGCATCCAGGTGGTGCCTCCTACTCTTCGTCCTCCTCCAGGCGCCACCCGCAGCATCCAGGTGGCAGTGGTGGCGGTGAGAGCAGAGCATCTTGCAGCATCCATCTTGCTCTTAAGGTGAGCCACATACATTATCTTAATGCATCCTCCTCCCTCTCTAACAATTAGTACACCTCCTCTTCACTCCTCAATCCTCCAGCATCCCAGTACCAATTATCTCCTTCCCGGTCTCCTTCAGCGTCTCCTCCAGGTCTCCTTCAGCGTCTCCTCCAGGTCTCCCTCAGTGTCTCCTCTAGGTCTCCTTCAGCGTATCCTCTAGGTCTCCTCCTGCATCTCCTCGGCAGTTTCGATCTTCACAGCAGATGACGCGTTAGAGATGGGAGATGCAGGGAGCAACTGATGCTTCCAGCCTCCTTTAGCATCTCCCACAGTAAGTCATACTTCAGGGTCTCCCACAGGATGCTCTCCCTCGATCAAGTCTCCCAGAAGAAGAGAAGGAACAGATGGTAAACAAACGTGTTTTCTTTACCGAAGCTGAGGCAGAAAAACCTTTCCAACCCCTTAACTAATCCCTACTACCTCCTTCCCCACGTGACCTCTATCGCTTTCTCCTCCTCCTCATCCTCCTCTTCACTTCTCCCTCTCTGGTACCTAGAGAACACAGAGATGGAGGGGGAGGTGGAGTGCTTGGAGGGGGGTTCGAGCAGGGAATGAATACCCCCATCTGCTTCCCTCCCCCGCTACCATCGATCACCAGCGCCTCATCTAGGTAATGGAGGCGGCAGAGGCTCGGCTACACCCTGGGAGATACACAATGCCACTAGCCGCCTCCTGTATCGGATTGAGAGATCTCCAATCTCGCCCCAACCCGACACCAAATGAACCTGAAATTTAGGGAAGGTGGAGGGGGAGGGAGAGGGCTCGATTTTTGTGGTGGTGCCTCCCCACTGTGTGAATGGTGTTGCTTTCCCCTCCTTCCTCTCTCTCTCTCTTCCATCCTCTCTCTATATCTTCTATCCCTCCCCTCCTCATCCTA
>WNWK01011115.1:0-7500 GCA_009830355.1 Cherax destructor | reverse complement strand
TTTCGGCCCCGCCGATTGAACCGGGCCCTCCGTGCGTGAAGCAAGAGCGCTAGCCACCATGCCATCGGGCGTGTGTGTGTGTGTGTGTGTGTGTTGTGTGTGTGTGTGTGTGTGTGCGTGCGAGTTAGTTACCATTTTGTCCTAGGCACATGTCGATTAGACACTAGGCCTGTTGTATGTATGTGTGTGTGTGTGTGTATGTGTAACGAAACACTTCGAAATGTTTCGGCCCCGCCGAGTGTGTGTGTGTGTGTGTGTGTGTTGTGTTTGTGTGTGTATGTGTGTGTGTATGTGTGTGTGTGTTTTGTGTGTGTATGTGTGTGTGTGTATGTGTGTGTGTATGTGTGTGTGTGTTTTGTGTGTGTGTATGTGTGTGTGTGTATGTGTGTGTGTGTGTGTGTGTGTGTGTGTGTGTGTATGTGTGTGTGTGTAGAGAGGGATCGATTTAAGAATTGCCCTTGAAGTATGGGCCAGTAGGCCTGATGTAGTGCTCCTCCATTATTATGTTCTTATGATGTAGGTAGGAGGGAGGGGGGGGCAAGAAAGATGAGGGAGAACGAGATAGGAGGAGAGATAGGAGAGGGCAAAATGGATGGCTGGACCGGGGAGAGGGATAGGAATAGAGGGGGACGATGAATGATGGTTGGATCAAGACTGATTACCGTATGTCCTCCAGAGATGTGTGACAACAACGACTTTAGTGCCTTCCTTCCTTTCTCTCTCTCTCTCTCTCTCTCTCTCTCTCTCTCTCTCTCTCTCTCTCTCTCTCTCTCTCTCTCTCTCTCTCTCTCTCTCTCTCTCTCTCCCCCTCTCTCTCACAAAGAGGTTTCGTCCTCCCTCTACCAGGACGTTTCTCTACCTCGGGGTGTTCTCCCTCATCTCCCAGCACTTCTTCACTTCTTCCCAGCACCCCACAACCACAGGAGGATGAAGGGGGGAGGGGTGTCTACACAAAAGCAGGTGTAGCAGGGGTGACAAATGTCTTCTTAACATTCCTTAAACACACACACACACACACACACACACACACACACACTTGGTTTCTCACAAGCAAATATTTTATTCAGAGATAAAATGCTGGCCAGTCTGTTGACGCTGCTAGAGCTGCTGACACTGCTGACGTTTCTGGAGTTGCTGACGTAGTACCTCTGTAATTCAGAGCTGTAAGCACTGCCTTTATACCTTTGTAACATAGCACTGAACACCGTCACTGTACCACTGTAACATAGCACTGAACACCGTCACTGTACCACTGTAAAATAACACTGAACACTGTCACTGTACCACTGTAACATACCATTGAACACCTTCACTGTACCACTGTAACATAGCATTGAGCACCGTCACTGTACCACTGTAACATAGTACTGAACACCGTCACTGTACCACTGTAACATAGTACTGAACACCGTCACTGTACCATTGTAACATAGCATTGAACACCGTCACTGTACCACTGTAACATAGTACTGAACAACGTCACTGTACCACTGTAACATAGTAATGAACACCGTCACTGTACCATTTTAACATAGCATTGAACACCGTCACTGTACCACTGTAACATAGTACTGAACACCCTCACTGTACCACTATAACACAGTACTGTACACCATCACTGTAACACAGTACTGAACACCGCCACTGTACTACTGTAAGACAGTACTGAACACCGTCACTGTACCACTGTAACATAGTTCTGAACACCGTCACTGTACCATTGTAACATAGCATTGAACACCGTCACTGTACCACTGTAACATAGTACTGAACAACGTCACTGTACCACTGTAACATAGTAATGAACACCGTCACTGTACCATTTTAACATAGCATTGAACACCGTCACTGTACCACTGTAACATAGTACTGAACACCCTCACTGTACCACTATAACACAGTACTGTACATCATCACTGTAACACAGTACTGAACACCGCCACTGTACTACTGTAAGACAGTACTGAACACCGTCACTGTACCACTGTAATATAGCACTGAACACCGTCACAGTACCACTGTAACAGCACTGAACACCGTCACTGTACCACTGTAACATAGCACTGAACACCGTCACTGTACTACTGTAACATAGCACTGAACACCGTCACTGTACCACTGTAACATAGCACTGAACACCGTCACTGTACTACTGTAACATAGCACTGAACACCGTCATTGTACCACTGTAACATAGCACTGAACACCGTCACTGTAACATAGCACTGAACACCGTCACTGTACGAACATATTTATGCTTTACGAAACAAATTTACTAGCATTTAACTATGAATAGTAGAGCCCTGGGGGACGCCAGTGGCAGACACAGGTGATGGCAGACAGTGGCAGGCGATGGCAGACTATGGCAGGCGATGGCAGACAGTGGCAGGCGATGGCAGACAGTGGCACAGAGGAATACACAGAGGCAGACAATGGCAGAGGCAGACGATGGCAGACAGAGGAAGACAGAAGTATACATAGAGGTAGATAGAGACAGATAGAAGGAGAGGCAAAAACAGACAGGTCATGTCAGCCTCTGTCTCTAGTGATCTGCTTCACTACCTGCTTCACTACCTGCCTCACTACCTGCCTCACCACCTGCCTCACCACCTGCCTCACCACCTGCCTCAGCCACGTCAGTCATGACAGGCCGCTGATGAGGTATTTGACAGGTAAACAACCCAACGAACAAATTTACATAGATGATGAGAAGCTGGTTTATCTTTGCTGTGTGTGTGTGAGTGTGTGTGTGTGTGTGTGTGTGTGTGTGTGTATGTGTGTGTGTGTGTGTGTGTGTGTGTATGTGTGTGTGTGTGTGTGTGTGTGTGTGTGTATGTGTGTGTGTGTGTGTGTGTGTGTGTGTGTATGTGTGTGTGTGTGTGTGTGTGTGTGTGTGTGTGTGTGTGTGTTGTTGTGTGTGTGTGTGTGTGTGTGTGTGTGTATGTGTGTGTGTGTGTGTGTGTGTGTGTGTATGTGTGTGTGTGTGTGTGTAGTGTGTGTATGTGTGTGTGTGTGTGTGTGTGTGTGTGTATGTGTGTGTGTGTGTACTCACCTAGTTGTGGTTGCAGGGGTCGATTCATAGCTCCTGGCCCCGCCTCTTCACTGGCCGCTACTGGGTCACTCTCCCTGCGTCATGAGCTTTATCATACCTCTGCTTAAAGCTATGTATAGAGCCTGCCTCCACTACATCGCTTCCTAAACTATTCCACTTCCCGACAACTCTGTGACTGAAGAAATACTTCCTAACATCTCTGTGATTCATCTGAGTCTTCAGCTTCCAACTGTGTCCCCTTGTTGCTGTGTTCCATCTCTGGAACATTCTGTCTCTGTCCACTTTGTCAATTCCTCTCAGTATCTTATATGTTGTTATCATATCCCCCCTATCTCTCCTGTCCTCCAGTGACCTCCATGTCGTCAGGAGAGTGTGTTACCATTTTTTTTTGTCCTAGGCACATGTCGATTAGACACTAGGCCTATTGTATATATGTGTGTGTGTGTGTATGTACGAAACACTTCGAAATGTTTCGGCCCCGCCGGGAATTGAACCCGGCTGTTAAAGAAAGTGGCAGCTCATGGCATTGGGGGAAAAGTGCTGTCATGGATCGAGTCATGGCTCACCAATAGGAAGCAGAGAGTGTGCATAAATGGGGTTAAATCCGAATGGGGACTTGTAACAAGTGGTGTTCCACAGGGATCAGTCTTAGGCCCATTGTTATTTATAATATATATCAATGACCTTGATGAGGGAATTACTAGTGATATGAGCAAATTCGCCGACGACACGAAGATAGGTAGGATAATTGATTCAAACATAGATGTCATAGAACTTCAGGAAGATTTAGACAAACTTAATTCGTGGTCAGAAAAGTGGCAGATGCAGTTCAATGTAGATAAATGCAAGGTTCTGAAGCTCGGGAGTGTCCATAACCCAAGCACTTATAAGTTAAATAACGTAGAACTTAGCCATACAGATTGCGAGAAGGACTTGGGGTGATGGTAAGCAGCAACCTTAAACCAAGACAGCAATGCCTAAGCGTACGTAATAAGGCAAATAGATTACTGGGATTTATATCAAGAAGTGTTAGCAACAGAAGTCCAGAGGTTATATTACAGCTTTATACATCATTAGTAAGGCCTCACCTAGATTACGCAGCTCAGTTCTGGTCTCCATATTACAGAATGGACATAAATTCGTTAGAAAACATTCAGCGTAGAATGACTAAATTAATACATAGCATTAGAAATCTTCCTTACGAAGAAAGATTGAAGACCCTAAAATTACATTCACTTGTAAGACGTAGAATGAGGGAGACATGATCGAGGTATACAAGTGGAAAATGGGTATTAACAAAGGGGATATAAATAAGGTCTTGAGGATATCTCTCCAAGAGAGAACCCTAATAATGGATTCAAGTTAGATAAGTTTAGATTTAGAAAGGATATAGGAAAGTATTGGTTTGGAAATAGGGTAGTTGATGAGTGGAACAGTCTGCCTAGTAGGGTTATTGAAGCTAGGACCTTGGGTAGTTTCAAATTTAGGTTGGATAAATTCATGAGTGAGAGGGTTGGATTTGAGTGGGACTCGCATGAGTGGGTAGAATTGTCAAAGCTTATTTCTTGGGTAGCATTGAAAATTGGGTTGAGCAAATATTCTGTTAGTGGGACGGATTGTGAAGGACCTGCCTAGTATGGGCCAACAGGCCTGCTGCAGTGTTCCTCCTTTCTTATGTTCTATTCTTATGTTCTTATAAACCGAGAGAAAATAATTAAAAAAAGAGCACATATCATTCTCCCCTTTCAAAAGATCCCCAAAGGTATGGGGGCCCTATTTATCCCAATTTTGTTTTAAATAAAAATTTTAAGAGAACCCAGCAACAATTTTTAAAGTCCTGCTTACTTTTTTTTCCCCTTTTTAAGCCCCTCTTAATGTTCAGTATACATTTTAAGAGATCACTTTATTTTATAAATTCCCTTTTCCCAAAAGATATTTCCCTATTATTCATCCATTTGGGTATTTCTACGTTTCAATTTCATACATAAATTTTTTTGGGGCACCCTTTGTATAGTGTTAAAAAAACTGTAAATTTGATAATTTTTTCTTCACCCCCCAACGTTAAAGTGTTCTCTAAGTCCTTTATAATCTGCAAGCAAAATTGAGCCCGACTGAATTACCCCTACTATCATACATCCATTAAATGCAAAGGAAATTGACTTGTGGTCGTTTGAGCCGAGTTTTTTGTAATTTCTAAATTTTAACAAGGTTCCCTGCCATGAACCAAGTCAAGGGTTATTTCCTTGTAGGTTCTGTTACAACCCCCAAAAAAAAGCAATTGAACTATTTTAAAAGTCGCTAGATTCAAAACCCTTTAAGAAATTCCAATCAATTGACTAAAGTTAAAGCCCCCTAGAATTACATTTACGTGCCTTGTGCCTTAAAAATTTTCCCCTCCCAAAGTAGTCTCCTTGTTCCCATCAAGTTGGGAGGACAAATCACGCCTAAAATCAATTTTCACACCCTCTGAAAATTCTATCCAGACAGACTCTGTAGGCATCCAGAATCCCTTTATGCAACAATTTAAATGATCACGGATATAGAGTGCCACCCCCCCCCCCCTTCCGGTACTTCTGTCTACTTGGAACAATTTAAAACCCTGAATGTAATTCGGCATGTCCAAATTTTTATTTAAACTTTCTCAGTTATTGCAAAAACATCAATATTACCCTTACTTGCAACTAATCTCAACTCGTCCATCTTATTCCTAGCACTAGACTAGGTGTAATATACATTTAGGGCCTTCTCTTTACCCTTCCTGCTCATTTCTGTTTTTACTATACCTATTACTGTCCTTTTCACCCAAAATGCCACTGGCTTTCCCAAAACCCCCCCCTTTTTCTGCCTATTACTAGTTCCCCAGAATTTATAATACACACTGTGGACACAATGAGCGGTTCTATGAGAAGGACATGTTTTAGCTGCTTATCTCAAACAAACTAGACCTGATGAATATTTTACTTGTGCCCCAGAATCCCTTTAAAAACTGACGGGTGACCATAAAGGATCCTTCTACTGGGACCCATATTTGCACTGGAACTAATATGCAAACATGATCATTATAAAATAAAAGTTTCCCCCCGTCTCCAAAAGTATCATTTTCCACTACTGAATTTATCAAAATTTCCCCCAAATTTTCTCCCCAGAACAGTCATCAGTTACGGGGGTTTCATCCCGAACTTTTCCCCCCCGACCACAGAGCCCGGGAATTCTGATGGGGAGGAGACCCATTCCTACTGTCACAACTGGTCGGTTGATTGGGGCGCTGGACCCCCCAGTTCACAAACTTGCTTGGTTCTGGTTATTAGGCGGGAACCAGGGCCCCTATTTTCTTCTTTCTATTTTTGATCGACCAGGGGGGGATCTGGAATATCCGTTATTTAAGGCATTACACTGAAGTTTTTGGCCAGCTATCCGGATAAGTGCAATGGTAAGTCGGGGTAGGCCTTCGACAGTGCCAGTTTTTAGAGGTTTTTGCGGACAGTTTATAGCAATATGATCTGTAACGACAGTGTAGAAAAAGTCTGCTGTGGTCACTATAGGAAAGGTTACTATGAGCGTAGATTTTTTACACTTTGGGAAGAACGGGGAAGATAGTTACTAGGGCCCCGCCCGGGCACAAACGGGGGGATTAGGGGTTTAACTGGTAAGTGATTGTACTGACCTACGATGAGGAACGATTTGGGGGAACAAATCAGGAAAATCCGAGAGCTTCAAAAAGGGTTTTACACTGACAGTTAAAGGACTTGTTTTTTAAGGTATACTGCTGTAGGTGGATCAAGCTTTTAATGGCACCATAAGCTGAAAACCTTTAACCAACCATCCATTAATCCCGGGAAGAAAGAGGATTTTTGAATCCCCCGCAAAGGATAAGAGGGATCAACCGAAAGCAAATTTTTAAAAGCTTTATCGTGCCTAGGACCAGTTTTCAGTTCCCCTTTGTAAATAAAAACTACGGCCCCTTTTGGATTGAGGAACTTACGAATCTTGATTCATATTCTTCCCATTTAGTTAGACCTTTGAATTCTTTCATACGCAAAAAAATCAAACATTATTAGCGGCAGGCACTAGCCAAGGTTATTTTGCCATAGTAATAAGGGGTTTCCCCGATGGGGGGTTTTCCACGGGCCGCCTTTTAAAGAATTTAAGGAACCAGTCGCAAGACTGTCTGGGTCACATTAAAAGGGTAGTGAATCAATGGGGGTTTAGAATAGTTAGAAGAACGGGGTTTTTTATTGTTTTTTAATTGATTCTGACAGGCAGTCCCACCCTTTTGACTGGCAAAACCACCCCCAAAAGTTAATTTTCCCCAGACATGACTGAGCAAATAAAGGAGAATCGACGAAAGCAAAAAAAAAGTATATGGGGCAATATAGCTTAACTGAAGTAATTATTAATATTTGCATGAGTAACACGGGGAATAGACAATAACACTAAAGAAAAAAAAA
>WNWK01011114.1:0-66296 GCA_009830355.1 Cherax destructor | reverse complement strand
TCATATGCCTTTTCTAAATCCATAAATGCAATGAAACATCCTACTGATTCAATGTAAACACTTTATCTACTGCTATCCCCTACCATTCTAAAGCCTTTGTTCAACTGCAATCCTGCTCTCTGTCTTATCTCTAATTCTTTAAATAATAACCCTACCATACACTTTACCTGGTATACTCAGTAAACTTATTCCCAATAAATTTTACATCTCTTTGTCTTCCTTTCCTTATATAAAGGTATTATACACGCCTTCTCCCAGTCCCTAGGTACCTTCCCTCTTTCAAACATTTACGAACAAAAATAATAACCACTCCAGCAAAAAGCAACTGTGACAACTCCCATTTTGTATTTGATTCCCCATAATTTAATTCCATCCCCTCTCCCCAACAACCTACCATTTACTTCTTTTACAACTCCATCTATAAATATGTTAAACATTCATGGTAACATTACACCCCCCGTCTAAGGCCTACTTTTACTGGAAAGTAATCTCCCTCTCTCCTACACACCCTAACCTGAGTCTCACTATCCTCAAATACTCTTTACAGCATTTAGTGACTTATTACTTATTCCATACACTTGCAACATCTGCCACACTGCTCCCCTATCCACCCTATCATATGCCTTTTCTAAATCCATAAATGCAATGAAAACATCCCTACCTGATTCAATGTAAACACTTGATCTACACATCCCCTACCCATTCTAAAGCCTCCTTGTTCAACTGCAATCCTGCTCTCTGTCTTATCTCTAATTCTTTAAATAATAACCCTACCATACACTTTACCTGGTATACTCAGTAAACTTATTCCCAATAAATTTTACATCTCTTTTGTCTTCCTTTCCCTTATATAAAGGTATTATACACGCTCTCTCCCAGTCCCTAGGTACCTTCCCCTCTTTCAAACATTTACTGAACAAAAATACCAACCACTCCAGCACTATATCCTCCCCTGCTTTTAAAATTTCTGTCATGATCCCATCAGTTCCAGCTGCTTTACCCAATTTCATTCTACCTAATGTCTCATGAACCTTCCCCACACTCACATCCAGCTCTTCTTCACTCCTAAAAGATGTTATACCTCCCTGGCCAATGCATGAAATTACTGCCTCTCTCTCTCTTCAACAACATTTAACAGCTCCTCAAATATTCCCGCCATCTTCCCAATACATACCTCCATCTCCCGATCTACTAACTTCCCTATTCTGTTTTAAACTGTCAAATCCATAAATTCTTAACCTATTTATCTTACTCCAAAATTTTTTTTTCTCAGCAAAATTTGTTGACAGCGCCTCACCCACTATCATTTGCTCTCCCTCACCACTCTCTTCACCTCTCTTTTACTCTATATACAGCCTCTCCTCATTTAACGATGGAGTTCCATTCCTGAGACCACATCACTAAATGAATTCGTCGCTAAGTGAGGAGCATATTATAACGGTAGTGAGTTTGTGTCAACCATCCTTGATATTGTTTTAATGTCACCTTTGCACCATTGTATAACATTTCTGGTATACATATTTTTAAATGTTTATACAGTAGTGTACTGTATATTGAAATAAACAGAACAAAGGAAATCAGCTCTAATATACAGTGGACCCTCACTTTTCATCAATCTCTGTTATCGCCAATTTCGGTTATCGCCGATTTCAGTTATCACCGACTTTTTTCGTCAAAATATTGCCTCTGTTTTTGTCAATTTCCTACGTTTTCGTCAATGGTATGGAACGTGTCTGAGTGCCCCACGTGCACACAAAGCCATATCCTGCGAGATCATACGAACCATTTCGTAATACAGTGGACCCCCGAATATCAGCCGGTCTGAGTATCGGTCGACTGTAAATATTTCTTATTTATAAAGTGTAAATATTTCTTATTTATAGTGTAAATATTTCTTATTTATAAAGTGTAAATATTTCTTATTTATAAAGTGTAAATATTTCTTATTTATAAAGTGTAAATATTTCTTATTTATAAAGTGTAAATATTTATTTATAAAGTGTAAATATTTCTTATTTATAAGTGTAAATATTTCTTATTTATAAGTGTAAATATTTCTTATTTATAAAGTGTAAATATTTCTTATTTATAAAGTGTAAATATTTCTTATTTATAGTGTAAATATTTCTTATTTATAGTGTAAATATTTCTTATTTATAAAGTGTAAATATTTCTTATTTATAAAGTGTAAATATTTCTTATTTATAAAGTGTAAATATTTCTTATTTATAAATTAAAGTGTAAATATTTCTTATTTATAAATTACGTACATTGTTTCAGTGTGAGTAGTGGTGGTGGCTTCTGCTGCCACCCACCACCACCACTACAGTCAACCCTTGGTTTTCGTGTGTCTCAGTTTTAGCTGATTTTGGTTTTCGTGCACTTTTTTCGTTGAAATATTGTCTCAGTTTTCATTTATGTTACGGAACCTGTCCATGTGCCCAGCGCACATACAAAGGTCGTAGACCGCCACCCACGCACCTCCCACGCACATTGTCACGCAGTCTAGCATTGTTTATGCTTGAGTGAACATCACCCCAGGAGTTCATACAAAACATTTATTAACAATTCATTGTTTTTGGCCCTTGATTATTGTGACTACTAAATAAGCTACCATGGGCCCAAAGAAAGCTCCTAGTGCCAGTTCTTTGGTAAAGAAAGTGAGGAACACCGTAGAAATGAAGAAAGAAATAATAGAAAAATATGATAGTGGTGTACTACGTACTGCCGAGCTCGCCAGGATATACAAGAAGGCCCCATCAACCATCGGTTCCATTGTGGCGAAGAGAAAAGAAATCACGGAAGCTAATGTTGCAAAAGGGGTGAATACAATAACGAAACAGAGACCACAATCAATTGAAAATATGGAGAAATCGTTGTTGGTGTGGATAAACGAAAAACTGCTAGTGGGTGATAGTGTTGTGCAATCCATCATATGTGAAAAAGCAAGGCAGCTGCATGCCGATCTTGTCAAGAAAATGCCTGAAACCAGTGTTGATGTTGATGAATTTAAGGCCAGCAAAGGCTGGTTCGAAAACTTCAAGAAGCAAAGTGGCATACACAGTGTTGTAAGGCATGGTGACGGTGCCAGTTCAGATAAACAAGGGGCTGAAAAATTTGTGCGTGACTTTAAAAAATATGTAGAGGCAGAATTTAAACCCAACAAGTGTTTAATTGTGACGAAACAGGCCTCTTTTGGAAGAAAATGCCAAGGAGGACCTACATCATGCAGGAGAAAAAGGCAATGCCAGGACACAAGCCTATGAAAGACAGGCTAACTCTCATGTTGTGTGGTAACGCTAGTGGGGATTTCAAAGTGAAGCCTTTACTGGTGTATCACTCAAACTCCCAGTGTGTTCAAGAAATACAGTGTTGACAAGAGTAAATTGTGTGTGATGTGGAAGTCTAATGCTAAGGCATGGGTCACTAGGGAAATTTTCCTGGAATGGTTTAATCAAGTGTTTGGCCCCAGTGTGAAGAAATATCTATTGGACAATAAACTGCCACTTAAGTGCCTCCTGGTAATGGACAATGCTCCTGCTCATCCTCGAGACTTGGAAGACCAATTGTCTAAGGATTTCAAATTTGTAACAGTAAAGTTCTTGCCTCCTAACACCACTCCTCTCCTCCAGCCCATGGACCAGCAGGTCACTGCAAACTTCAAAAAACTGTACACCAAAGCAATGTTTCAAAGGTGCTTTGACATAACCTCAGACACTACTTTAACCCTAAGAGAGTTCTGGAATTATCACTTCAATGTCTTCCATTGCATAGGCCTTATAGATAAAGCTTGGCAGGGAGTGACTTCCAGGACGATGAACTCTGCTTGGAGAAAGTTGTGGCCAGATTGTGTCCCAGAGAGAGATTTTGACGGGTTTGGGCCTGACCCTGAGGGGCCTATGGAAGTTGTGGAAAGTATTGTGGCATTGGAGAATTGCATGGGGTTGGATGTGAGTAGCCAGGATGTGGAAGAGTTGGTGGAGGACCACAATGAAGATCTAACCACTGAAGAGCTGCAAGAGCTTGAGCTGCAACACCATCAAACCACAACTCAGGAAATTGCTTCAGTGGAGGAAGAGAGATGTAAGGTGCCTTCTTCAGAGATTAAGGAGATTTGTGTAATGTGGAGTAGGGTACATTCATTTGTGGAGGAACATCACCCTGACAAAGATGTTGCAATCCGTCTAGGCAACATGTACAATGACAAATCTCTTTTCCCATTTTAGGGACATTTTAAAAAGATGCCAGACACAGAGCTCTCTGGCCAGATATTTAGTGCCAAAGGTGTGCAGAGACTTTGAAGCTGGACCTAGTGGGATTAAAAGACAAAGAAGGGAAGTGACCCCAGATGAGGACTTGGTACCTAGAGTCCTTATGGAGGGGGATTACCCTTCCAAAAAATAGGGTCTCTTCCCTCTCCCCTCCTCCCTCTCTTCCATCCAGCAACATCAGTCTTCAATAAAGGCAAGTGCCACTTTGAGTTCATTCATTTGAGCATGTAAATCTATCTTTAACCCTTAAACTGTCCACACGTAGATATATGTTCACGTGCGTAGCTGACCGAATATTTTGAGAAAAAAATAAATTTTTCTCTTTCTTTAAAATGAAGAGTGCATTTTGTTTGTCATTCCCACATGTTGTAATACTGCACACACACTGAGTGCACAGACCAATTTTCTAATCTCTAGGCAACTCAGACTTATCGTGGCAAGGTTAAAAGCATTTGAAAAAAAACGTAGATCTACGTTCGGAGCAGTACGCATACGAACGTATATCTATGTGTGGACAGTTTAAGGGTTAATTAACCCTTTCAGGGTCCAAGGGGTCTCCGAAACTCGTTCTCAGGGTCCAAGAATTTAAAAAAAAAAAAAAAATTCTTATGAAATGATAGAGAATCTTTTCCCAATCATAACGACACCAAAATTATGAAATTTTATCGAAAACTAACGGAATTATGCTTTCGCAAAGTTAGCGGTATCGATGACATTTACGCATCGGCGATTTCGCCCACTTTGAGCCCTATTTTCGGCAAATTCCAATGTTTCAGTCTACTAAAATTATAGCTATTTCACTAGAATTCCATTTGTTCTATCAATTGAGTACACGAAACCGCCACTTTACCGATTTCAACTACACAATAAGGTGGTCAGAAATTGGCAATTTGGCCAATTTCACACAAATTTCAAAAGATGCCAATTTCAAAATAGGGTCCAGAATAAATGAGACAGACATTCCTGGCACTCAAATAACATTTTATCTGTTTATTAGTCACGTCTCCAGGCCCCTTTTACATTACTTTTGCTTTCCATTTTGAATTTTTATTCTCACAAAAAATAGAAGATTTACTGTTATGTATACAACTGCATCATTGTAAAAATTGTATAAATAATATCAGCGCACTTGTGCAAGAATATTAGACTACCCAGTTGATGTGTATTGGACACATGGCATGATTCGTTTACTCTTGAACATCTGCAAAAATCAAACATTTTTGCTACTTTGCGCTCAGTTTCAAGGAACTTGTCATCGTGAAACCAGTCCAGGGTTTCTGGAACGGATTTTGAATTTCCATTATTTCTTATGGGGAAAATGGTTTTAGTTTTCATCGATTTTGGTTTTAGTCGATCCCTCTGGAACGGATTAAACACGAAAACCAAGGGATGACTGTAGTATATGTACGGCTTATGGTCAGTGGCCCTTATAAACCCAACAACAATAACACTACCGCCAGTCCTCTCATACATAATGAGATTTTATTCATTCTAGAGTATATATCATATTTTTATGTTATTAATATTGTTTATTATGTCATATTAGATTAATTGTGATAGATAAATAAGCTGTAGAGTTGATATTAGTGTCATATTGAAGAGCTATCTTGTCCTGCCTCCAAACAAACTCTCCTGCCTCTCATACGCCAACAAGTCTTCAATAAAGGTAAAACTGATTTAAATGTTCATTTATCCATTAAAATTAGTGCTTTATATTTACATATTTCTCATTGTTTTCTGTATGTAAAACTATAACTATAGTATTTATTCTTTAAAAAAAATGATTTTTTTTGTGAATATTTCTGGGTGGAATGGATTAATTGTACAGTGGTACCCCGACTTACGATATTAATCCGTCAGAGAGGGCATATTTTAAGGCGAAACAATAGTTACACGAATCAATTTTCCCCATAAGAAATAATGGAAATAAATTTAATCCGTCCAAGACTTCCAAAAGTAGTTAAATAAAATATTTTTTAGAACTTTTTGACATTAAATAATACAGAATTTAATGAAGAATACCTAAATACACATGTAAATATTGTACAATAACATGTCACTTACATTTATTGAAGAGTTGTTGATGTGTGGAGGATGGGAGGAGGGAGAAGGTGGAGTAGTATGCTAGTGTTTGGAAGGGAATCCTTCCATTAACACTGCAGGTACCAAGTTCTTTCTGGGGTTACTGCTTTTTCTTTGAATGCTACACTCCCTGCATGAATCTACACTCCTGCATCCCTGCTACACTCCTGCATCCTGCTACACTCCCTGCATCCCTGCTACACTCCCTGCATCCCTGCTACACTCCCTGCATCCCTGCTACACTCCCTGCATCCCTGCTACACTCCCTGCATCCCTGCTACACTCCCTGCATCCCTGCTACACTCCCTGCATCCCTGCTACACTCCCTGCATCCCTGCTACCTCCCTGCATCCTGCTACACTCCCTGCATCCCTGCTACACTCCCTGCATCCTGCTACACTCCCTGCATCCTGCTACACTCCCTGCATCCTGCTACACTCCCTGCATCCCTGCTACACTCCCTGCATCCTGCTACACTCCTGCATCCCTGCTACACTCCCTGCATCCTGCTACACTCCCTGCATCCCTGCTACTCTCCCTGCATCCCTGCTACACTCCCTGCATCCTGCTCACTCCCTGCATCCTGCTACACTCCCTGCATCCCTGCTACACTCCCTGCATCCCTGCTACACTCCCTGCATGCCTGCTACACTCCTGCATGCCTGCTACACTCCCTGCATGCCTGCTACACTCCCTGCATGCCTGCTACACTCCCTGCATGCCTGCTACACTCCCTGCATGCCTGCTCACCTCCTGCATGCCTGCTACCTCCCTGCATCCCTGCTACACTCCCTGCATCCCTGCTACACTCTCTGCATCTTTGCTACACTCCCTGCATTCCTGCTACACTCCCTGCATTCCTGCTACACTCCCTGCATGCCTGCTACACTCCCTGCATAAATGCTACACTCCCTGCATAAATGCTACACTTCCTGCATAAATGCTACACTCCCTGCATGAATGCTTCACTCCCTGCACATTCTTTACCACAGGCTTGGCACTAGGAGCTTTCTTGGGGCCCATGGTGGCTTATTTAGCAGTTGCAAGCACTAAAAACAGTGGAATAATGACAATATACTGGTATGAATGGGTGGGTGTGGGTGGGTGGTCGCTCTCACTTGTAAACAATAGCACACTGACGCTCCCTGGAGTGCGCGCTCAGCTGGGCGCCAAGCGGACACGTCCGGTACGAATGTCGTTACATGAAGCAAACATCGTAAATCACAATCAAATTTTTTACGTTATAAATATCGGTTATCGAAAATAACGTAAGATGATAGCATCGTAACACGGGGTACCACTGTATTTACATTATTTCTTATGGGAATTATTAGTTTGACTTTTGGCCAGTTCAAGTTGAGGCCTAGCTTCTTGAACGAATTACGGCCGAAACTCGGGGGTCCACTGTAATCCATTGTTTTTGGCACTTGTTTATTGTGTGTGACTGCTAAATAAGCCACCATGGGCCCAAAGAAAGCTCCTAGTGCCAGTCCTTTGGTAACCAAAGTGAGGAACACCACAGAATTAAAGAAAGAAATCATAGCAAAGTACCAAAGTGGAGGAGGAAGAGAGAGGGGAGACTGTGCCTTCTTCAGTGATTCTACAATAGAAAGCAGCAAGAGTCGATAAAGGCTATAGCGCCAGCCAGCGATAAAGTGTAGCATTAACAGTGTAGCAAGTAAATTAAGCGATTAACCCTTTCTGGGTTGAGACCCTCGATCCTTAACTCCCAATCAGGGTCGAAAAATATTCGAAAAAAAAAAAATTATTTCGCCCACTTTGAGCTCTATTTTCGGCCAATTCCAATGTTTCAGTCTACTAAAATCATAGCTATTTCGCTAGAATTCCATTTGTTCTATCGATTGAGTACAAGAAACTGCCCATTTACCAATTTCAACTACGCAATAAAGTGGTCAGAAATTGGCAATTTGGTCAATTTCACACAAATCTCAAAAGATGCCAATTTCAAAATAGGGTCCAGAATAAACAAGACAGACATTCCTGGCACTAAAATAACATTTTATCTGTTCATTAGTCACGTCTCCAGGCTTCTCTTACATTACTTTTGCTTTCCATTTTGAATTTTTATTCTCACAAAAAATAGAAGATTTACTGTTATGTATACTACTGCATCATTGTAAAAATGGTATAAATAATATCAGTACACTTGTGAAAGAATATCAGACTCACCAGTTGATGTGTATTGGACGCGTGGCACGATTTGTTTATTCTTGAACATCGGCAAAAATTGAATATTTCCGCTATTTTGCGCTCAATTTCAAGGTACTTGTTCTTTGTGAAACCAATCAAAATTATCTCTATTTCTGTAATATATCATCCATTCTATCAAATGAGACCAATAAAATGAGAATACAATCATAAATACCATACAAAAATAGACTGCAAAGTCACTGTTTTAAACCAAAAACACGGATTTTTTTTATACTGCGCACACTGACCACGCAGACCCATTCTTTCACATCTAGGCCTACCAGCCTTTTCCCGCTAGATTTGAGGGCGCTAAAATTTACGCGTACTAGTACGTCACCAACACTGGCACGTAAGACGTACTAGTACGTCGAAAACCCTGAAAGGGTCAAGCGATAGAAAAATAACGACACAAAACTTAACTCCTCCGTTGTTGTTTGAGGTATATAGGGGCACTGACAACAACGCCGCCCTCTGCCAGCTCCTCCAAGGTAAGTGTAAATACAGTGGACCCCCAAGTTTCATGATAAATCCGTTCCAGAGAGTATGTTGAAAGGCGAAATTCACGATTGGCGAATCCATTTTCCCCATAAGAAATAATGAAAATCCAATTACAGTGGACCCTGGAAATTGAACATTCTTCGTTCCAGAATGATGTTCAAGTGCTGTTACTGAACAAATTTATTTCCATAAGGAATAATGTAAATTAGATTAGTCCATTTCACACCCCCAAAAATACACTTACAAAAGCACTTACAATAATAAACTTACATAATAGGTCGAGTTGGGAGGCGTTCGATTTTCATGGGTCCACTGTAATCTGTTTCAGACACCCAAAAGTATTAACAAAAAATTATATTTTTAGAGATTAAATATAAATTTACATATAGAAAACAATGACAAATAAATATAAAGCACTAATAAAATGGATAAATGAACATTTAACATCACACTTACCTTTATTGAAGACTTGTTGGTGTATGGAACACGGGTAGGAGGGGAGAGGGAGGCGAGTTTATTATGCTTCAATATGATGATAATATCATCTCTACGGCTTATTTATCCATCACAATTCATGTAATATGACATATTAAACAATATTAATAACATAGAAACATGATATATACTCTAGAATAAATAAAATATGCCATTACGAATGTGAGGAGTAAGTGGTGCTGGTGTTATTGTTGGGTTTATAAGGGCCACTGAGAGAAGCTGTACATATTAATGGTAGTTGAGGCGGCATCAGAACCCACCACCACTATTCACACTGAAACAATGTACGTAATTTATAAATAAGAAATATTTACACTTTAATTTATATTTTATTTTTATTAACACATCAGCCGATTCCTACCAAGGCAGGGTGGCCCGAAAAAGAAAAACTTTCATTATCATTCACTCCATCACTGTCTTGCCAGAGGGGTGCTTTACACTACAGTTATAAAACTGCAACATTAACACCCCTCCTTCAGAGTGCAGACACTGTACTTCCCATCTCTAGGACTCAAGTCCGGCCTGCCGGTTTCCCTGAATCCCTTCATAAATGTTACTTTGCTCATACTCCAACAGCACGTCAAGTATTAAAAACCATTTGTCTCCATTCACTCCTATCAAATACGCTCACACATGCTTGCTGGAAGTCCAAGCCCCTCGCACACAAAACCTTCTTTACCCCCTCCCTCCAACCTTTCCTAGGCTGACCCCTACCCCGCCTTCCCTCCACTACAGATTTATACACTCTCGAAGTCATTCTGTCTCGTTCCATTCTCTCTACATGTCTGAACCATCTAAACAACCCCTCCTCAGCTCTCTGGATAATAGTTTTGGTAATCCCGCACCTCCTCCTAATTCTCTGCATTATATTCACACCACACATTGACCTCAGACATGACATCTCCACTGCCTCCAGCCTTCTCCTCGTTGCAACATTCATCACCCATGCTTCACACCCATATAAGAGTGTTGGTATAACTATACTCTCATACATTTCCCTCTTTACTTCCATGGACAAAGTTCTTTGTCTCCACAGACTTCGAAGTGCTCCACTCACCCTTTTCCCCTCATCAATTCTATGATTCACCTCATCCTTCATGGACCCATCTGCTGACATGTCCACTCCCAAATATCTGAATACATTCACCTCCTCCATACTCTCTCCCTCCAATCTGATATCCAATCTTTCATCACCTAATCTTTTTGTAATCCTCATCACCTTACTCTTTCCTATATTCACTTTCAATTTTCTTCTTTCACATACCCTACCAAATTCATCCACCAACCTCTGCAACTTCTCTTCAGAATCTCCCAAAAGCACAGTGTCATCAGCAAAAAGCAACTGTGACAACTCCCACTTTGTATTTGATTCTTTATCTTTTAACCCCACACCTCTTGCCAAGACCCTCGCATTCACTTCTCTTACAACCCCATCTATAAATATATTGAACAACCACGGTGACATCACACATCCTTGTCTAAGGCCCACTTTTACTGGGAAATAGTCCCCTCCCTCCTACACACTCTAACCTGAGCCTCACTATCCTCATAAAAACTCTTCACTGCTTTCAGTAACCTACCTCCTATTCCATACACCTGCAACAGCCCCCCCCCCTAGCTACCCTATCATACGCCTTTTCCAAATCCATAAATGCCACAAAAACCTCTTTACCCTTATCCAAATACTGTTCACCTATGATTCACTGTAAACACTTGATCTACACACCCCCTACCTTTCCTAAAGCCCCCTTGTTCATCTGCTATCCTGCTCTCTGTCTTACTCTTAATTCTTTCAATAATAACTCTACCATACACTTTACCAGGTACACTCAACAGACTTATTTCCCTATAATTTTTGCACTCTCTCTTTCGTCCCCTTTGCCTTTATACAAAGGAACAATACACGCTCTCTGCCAATCCCTAGGTACCTTACCCTCTTCCATACATTTATTAAATAATAGCACCAACCACTCCAAAACTATATCCCCACCTGCTTTTAACATTTCTATCTTTATCCCATCAATCCCATCTACCTTACCCCCTTTCATTCTACCCACTGCCTCACGAACTTCCCCCACACTCACAACTGGCTCTTCCACACTCCTACAAGATGTTATTCCTCCTTGCCCTATACACGAAATCACAACTTCCCTGTCTTCATCAACATTTAACAACTCCTCAAAAATAAGAAATATTTACACTTACCTTGGAGGAGATGTTAGTTTAATTAGTTAGTTTGATGGAGGAGATGCTGGCAGAGGTTTAGGGTGGTGGAAGATAGCAGGGTGGCGTATGTTCAGTGGCTCTATATTCCTCCAACAACATTGGAGAGTTACTTTCGTGTCCTTTTTCTATCGCTTAATCGCTTAACTTACTTTCTACACTGTTAATGCTACACTTTATTGCTGGCTGGCCCTATAGCCTTTATCGATTCCTCCTGCTTTAGTATCTTACATATCGCAGAACCACTGAAACACTGAAGAAGGCACATTCTTCCCTCTCTCTTCCTCCTCCACTTTGGTACTTTGCTACGAGTTTTTTCTTAAATTCTATCATGAATCTCACCTTTTTTACCAAAAGGCTGGCAGTAAGAGCTTTCTTTGGGCCCATGGTGGCTTATTTAGCAGTTGCAAGCACAAAAAACAATGGATTATTATGAAATGTATCGTATGAACCCGTGGGATGATGGTCACTCGCCCACAAACAATGACACACTGACTCTCTGACTGTTGTGTGGGAGCCTTTGTGTACGGCGGCCACTCCCGGCCACACAGACGCATTCCGTACCACCGCCGAATCGCGAAAAAATCATGAACCTTGTACGTATTTTTTTTTTTTTTTATGAGGCCTGGTCACAGATCGGGCCGCAGGGGCATTGACCCCTGGAATTCTCTCCAGGTAAACTCCAGGTAAACAAGTCGGCCCCCTCCCACCGAGGCAGGGTGACCCAAAAAGAAAGAAAATCCCCAAAAAGAAAATACTTTCATCATCATTCAACACTTTCACCACACTCACACATAATCACTGTCTTTGCAGAGGCGCTCAGATACGACAGCTGAGAATAGTCCCTCCCAGCTGTCACTAACCCAGACCCCTCCTTTAAAGTGCAGGCATTGTACTTCCCATTTCCAGGACTCAAGTCCAGCTAAATCAATTAACTGGTTTCCCTGAATCCCTTCACAAAATGTTACCCTGCTCACACTCCAACAGATCGTCATGTCCCAAAAACCATTCGTCTCCATTCACTCTTATCTAACACGCTCACACATGCTTGCTGGAAGTCCAAGCCCCTCGCCCACAAAACCTCCTTTACCCCGCCTTCCTTCCCCTACAGATTTATACGCTCTCCAAGTCATTCTACTTTGATCCATTCTCTCTAAATGACCAAACCACCTCAACAACCCCTCTTCAGCCCTCTGACAAATACTTTTAGTAACTCCACACCTTCTCCTAATTTCCACATTCCGAATTTTCTGCATAATATTTACACCACACATTGCCCTTAGACAGGCCATCTCCACTGCCGCCAGCCTCCTCCTCGCTGCAGCATTTGCAACCCATGCTTCACACCCATATAAGAGTGTTGGTACCACAATACTTTCGTACATTCCCCTTCTTTGCCTCCATGGATAACGTTTTTGTCTCCACAGATACCTCAACGCACCACTCACCTTTTTCCTTCATCAATTCTATGGTTAACCTCATCCTTCATAAACCCATCCGCTGACACGTCAATTCCCAAATATCTGAAAACATTTACTTCTTCCATAATCCCTCTCTCCAATGTGATATCCAATTTTTCTTTATTTAAATCGTTTGATACCCTCATCACCTTACTCTTATCTATATTCACTTTCAACTTTCTACCTTTACACACTCTCCCAAACTCATCCACTAACCTTTGCAACTTTTCTTTAGAATCTCCCATAAGCACAGTATCATCAGCAAAAAGTAACTGTCAACTCCCATTTTACATTTAATTCCCCATAATTTAATCTCACCCCTCTCCCCAACACCCTAGCTAGCATTTACTTCTTTTACAACCCCATCTATAAATATATTAAACAACCATGGTGACATTACACAACCCTGTCTAAGACCTACTTTTACTGGGAAGTAATCTCCCTCTCTCTACACACCCTAACCTGAGCCTCACTATCCTCATAAAAACTCTTTACAGCCTTCAGTAACTTACTACCTATTCCATACACTTGCAACATTTGCCACATTGCTCCCCTATCCACTATCATATGCCTTTTCTAAATCCATAAATGCAATGAAAACTTCTCTACCTTTATCTAAATACTGTTCACATACAGTGGTCCCTCGGTTTTCGCCGAAAATTCGTTCCAGAAGCCTGCTCAAGTGCCATTACCGAACGAATTTACTTCCTTAAAAAATAATGTCACGTAGGTTAGTCTATTTCAGACCCCCAAAAATACACTTGCAACAGCACTTACGAAAATACACTTACATAAATGTTCGAGTTTGGAGATGCACGAAAACCGAGGGACCACTGTATATGCTTCACTGTAAACACTTGATCTACACATCCCCTACCCACTCTAAAGCCTCCTTGCTCATCTGCAATCCTACTCTCTGTCTTACCTCTAATTCTTTCAATAATAACCCTGCCATACACTTTACCTGGTATACTCAGTAAACTTATTCCCCTATAATTTTTACACTCTTTTATCCCCCTTCCCTTTATATAAAGGAACTATACATGCTCTCTGCCAATCCCTAGGTACCTTCCCCTCTTTCATACATTTATTAAACAAAAATACCAACCACTCCAGCACTATATCCCCCCCTGCTTTTAACATTTCTGTCATGATCCCGTCAGTTACAGCTGCTTTACCCCCTTTCATTCTACGTAATGCCTCACGCACCTCCCCCACACTCACATCCTGTTCTTCTTCACTCCTAAACGATGTTGTACCTCCCTGGCCAATACCTCCAGCTCCCCATCTACTAACTCCCCTACTCTGTTTTTAACTGACAAATACATTCGTTCCCTAGGCTTTCTTACCTTGTTTATCTCACTCCAAAATTTTTTCTTGTTTTCAGCAAAATTTCTTGACAGAGCCTCTCCCATTCTTTCATCCGCTCTTCTTTTGCACTCTCTCACCACTCTCTTCACCTTTCTTTTACTCTCCATATACTCTGCTCTTCTACTAACACTTCTGTTTTGTAAAAACCTCTCATAAGCTACCTTTTTCTCTTTTATCACACCCTTTACTTCTTCATTCCACTACTCACTCCTCTTTCCTCCTGCACCCACCCTCCTATAGCCACAAACTTCTGCCCCACATTCTAATACAGTGGACCCCCGAGTTTCGTAAAAACTTCACTCCTGAAGTCTGCTCAAGTGCCATTACCGAACGAATTTAATCCCTTAAGGAAAAATGTCACTTAGGTTAGTCTATTTCAGACCCCCAAAAATACACTTCCACAAGCACTTTCAATATTATACTTACATAAATGTACGATTTCCGGGGTTTACGAAACTCGGGGGTCCACTACATTTTTAAAACTATCCCAACTCTCTTCAACCCCCCAACTACTCATACTTGAACTAGCCCACCTTTCTGCCAATAGTTGCTTATATCTCACCCTAACTTCCTCCTCCCTTAGTTTATACACTTTTACCTCTCTCTTACTTGCTGTTGCCATTTTCTTTTTGTCCCATCTACCTTTTACTCTAACTGTAGCTACAACCAAATAATGATCCGATATATCCGTTACCCCTCTATAAACATGTACATCCTGAAGCCTACCCATCAACCTTTTATCCACCAATACATAATCCAACAAACTACTTTCCTTACGTGCTATATCATACCTTGTATATTTATTTATCCTCTTTTTCATAAAATATGTATTACTTATTACCAAACCTCTTTCTACACATAGATCAATTAATGGTTCCCCATTTACATTTACCCCTGGCACCCCAAATTTACCTACTACTCCCTCCACAACATTTTTACCCACTTGAGCATTAAGATCCCCAACCACAATTACACTCTCACTTGGTTCAAAACTCTCCACACACTCACTCAACATTTCCCAAAATCTCTCTCTCTCCTCTACATTTCGCTCTTCTCCAGGTGCATAAACACTTACTATAACCCACTTTTCACATCCAACCTTTATTTTACTCCACATAATCCTTGAATTTATACATTTATATTCCCTCTTTACCTGCCATAACTGATTATTCAACATTATTGCCACTCCTTCTTTAGCTCTAACTCTATTTGAAACCCCTGACCTAATCCCATTTATTTCTCCCCACTGAAACTCTCCTACCCCCTTCAGCTTTGTCTCACTTAAAGCCAGGACATCCAGCTTCTTTTCATTCATGACATCTACAATCATCCCACTTTGACAATTTTCTTCTTTTTCCTTTTAGTAAGCTATACAGGAAAAGGGGTTACTAGCCCATTGTTCCCGGCATTTTAGTTGACTTTTACAACACGCATGGCTTACGGAGGAAAGATTCTTATTCCACTTCCCCATGGATATGAAAGGAAAAGCAATAAGAACAAGAACTATTAAGATAAAATCAAAGAAAACTCAGATGAGTGTGTATACATAAACGTGTACATGTTTTGCGACAGAAAAAAGACACCAGCAATCCTACCATCATGTAAAACAAATACAGGCTTTCGTTTTACACTCACTTGGCAGGACGGTAGTACCTCCCTGGGTGGTTGCTGACTACCAACCTACTACCTATTTCTTATTTATAAAGTGTAAAGATTTCTTATTTATAAATTACGTACATTGTTTCAGTGTGAATAGTGGTGGTGGCGTCTGCTGCCGCCACCACCACCACTATATGTACGGCTTATGGTCAGTGGCCTTTATAAACCCAACAACAATAACACTACCACCACTCCTCACATATGTAATGACATATTTTATTCATTCTAGTGTATATATCATGTTTCTATGTTATTAATATTGTTTATTGTGTCATAGTAGATGAATTGTGATAGATAAATAAGCCTCCTCTCCGTCTTCCATACACCAAGAGTCGTCAATAAAGGTAAATGTGATGTTAAATCTTAATTTATACATGTTATTAGTGCTTTATATTTATTTGTCATTCTTTTCTGTATGTAAATCTATATTTAATCTCTAAAAAAATTATTTTTTGTTAATACTCTTGGGTGTCTGAAACAGATTATAATTGGATTTACATTTATTTCTTATGGGGAAAATGGTTTCGGTTTTTGCCGATTTTAGTTTTCGTCAGCCTCTCTGGAACAGATTAATGACGAAAACGGAGGGTCCACTGTACATTATTCAGATATGAATACTGGTCAAAGAGCCCGTTGTATGTCTGAGATGTCGGTAAACGAGTACGTCACTAAGTGAGGAGAGGCTGTATACTCCATCCTTCTTATATCACTTCTGCTCTGTAAAAATCTCTCATACATGACCTTTTTCTGTTTTATCACACCCTTTACCTCATCATTCCACCAATCGCTTCTCTTTTCTCCTGCACCCACCATCCTATAACCAAAAACTTCTGCTCCGCATTCTAACACTGCATTTTTAAAACTATCCCACCCTTCTTCAACCCCCATACTACCTATACTCTCATTAGCCCACCTTTCTCCTAATAGTTGCCCATATCTCACCCTAACTTCCTGCTCCCTTAGTTTATAAACTTTCATTTCTCTCTTACTTGTTGTTGCCATTTTCCTTTTACTCCATCTACCTCTAAGTCTAACTGTAGCTACAACTAAATAATGATAAGATATATCTGTTGCCCCTCTATAAACATGCACATCCTGAAGTCTACCCATCAACCTTTTATCCACCAATACATAATCTAACAAACTACTTTCATTACATGCTATATATATCATATCTTATATACTTATTATCCTCTTTGTCTTAAAATGTGTATTACAGCCTCTCCTCACTTAGTGACGTACTCGTTTACTGACCACTCGGACTTACGAGCAACTTTCCAACCAGTATGCAAACCTATGTATATTAGAGCTGATTTCCTCTATTTTGTTTATTACAGTAGAGCCTCACTGTGTCTATGAGAGAGAGAGAGAGAGAGAGAGAGAGAGAGAGAGAAGGGAAGGGGGGCAGGATCTTCTTGGACTACAAGAGTAGATGATACAGTACTACATCAGAGATTGGTCTAGATATTAAACGAGCAGGCTGGGTTATGCCTTTGAGTTCCAAGAGTTTTTCTACTCTTGGAGCCCAGCCAGGCTTGTCTGGTGCTTGCCTGGTCAACCAGGCCGTTGCTGATAGTGGCCCACTGCCCCACATATCCATCACAGCTTGGTTGAAAGGCAGTATGTTCCAGTGGGTCAGGGAGTACCTGAATGATAGCAGAGGGGGAGGAGGAGTACGGGGATGTTTACCCAGATATGGTATTGGGGGTCAATGCCCCCACAACACGGTCCCAAACCTGGCCTCCTGGTGGGCTGCTTGATCAGCCCCTCTCCTCACTTAACAATGGAGTTCCATTCCTACGATCACGTCGGTAAACGAATTCGTCGCTAAGTGAGGAGCATACTATAATGGTAGCGGGTGTGTGTCAACCATCTTTGATATTGTTTTAATGTCACCTTTGCACCATTTATAACATTTATGGTATATTTTTAAATGTTTATACAGTAGTGTACTGTATATTGTAATAAGCAGAATAGAGGAAATCAGCTCTAATATACATTATTTAGGTAAGCATACTGGTCAGAGAGCCCATTTTAAGTCTGAAGCATAAGTAAACGAGTACGTCGCTAAGTGAAGAGAAGCTGTATACAGTACATTACTGTATAAACATTTAAAAATATACTAAAAATGTTATAAATGGTGCAAAGGTAATATTAAAAAATTATTTAAAAATGGTTGACACAACCCAACTACCAGTACAGTATGCTCCTCACTTAACGACCAATTTGCTTACTGACCTACTCTTAGGAACGGAACCCCCATCGTTAAGTGAGGAGAGGCTGAACTTATTACCAAACCTCTTTCTATACATAATTCAATTAAAGGCCCCCATTTTAATTTTCCCTTGGCACCCCAAACTTACCTACTACTCCCTCCACAATAGTTTTACCCACTTTAGCCTTTAGGTCCCCCACCACAAGTACTCTCTCACCTGGTTCAAAACTCCCCATGCACTCACTCACTTGACATCTCCCAAAATCTCTCTTTCTCCTCTACACTTCTCTCTTCTCCAGGTGCATAAACACTTACTACAACCCACTTTTCACATCCCACCCTTATTTTACTCCACATAATCCTTGAATTCATATATTTACAGTCCCTCTTTTCCTGCCATAACTGATCCTTCAACATTATTGGTACTCCTTCCTTAGCACTAACTCTCTTAGAAACCCCTGACCTAATCCCATTTATTTCTCCTCCACTGAAACTCTCCTACCCCTTCAGATTTGTTTCACATAGAGCCAGGATATCCAACTTCTTTTCATTCATAACATCCATAATCATCTCTTTCTTGTCATCTGCACTACAGCCACATACATCCAAACTTAAAGGTTTTCTTCTCTTTATTTTCAGTGAGCTATATGGGAAAGAGAGTTACTAGCCCATTGCTCCCAGCATTTTAGTTGACTTTTACAACATGCATGGCTTACAGAGAAAAATTCCAATTCCACTTCATGGATATGAAATGAAAATAATAAGAACAAGAACTATTAAGAAAAACCAAAGAAAAATCAGATAAGGGTGTATACATAAATGTGTACATACATGTAGTATAGTGCGACCTAACTGTAAGTAAAGCTAGGAAGATATACCTGTTATCTTGTATTTATGAGACATCAGCACTCCTTCTCTCTTCTTTCAACAAATCTGCCGCTTCCCACCAAGGCGGGGTGGCCCAAAGAGAAAAACAAAAGTTTCTCTTTTTAACTTTAGTAATGTATACAGGAAAAGGGGTTACTAGCCCCTTGCTCCCGGCATTTTAGTCGATTCTTACAACACGCATGGCTTACGGAGGAAGAATTCTGTTCCACTTCCCCATGGAGATAAGAGGAAATAAGAACAAGAACTAGTAAGAAAATAGAAGAAAACCCAGAGGGGTGTGTATATATATGCTTGTACATGAATGTGTAATGTGACCTAAGTGTAAGTAGAAGTAACAAGACATGCCTGAAATCTTGCATGTTTATGAGACAGAAAAAAGACACCAGCAATCCTACCATCATGTAAAACAATTACAGGCTTCCGTTTTACACTCATTTGGCAAGACGGTAGTACCTCCCTGGGTGGTTGCTGTCTACCAACCTACTACATCCATATACACCGTATATACAAGCATATTTGCCTAAAGCCTGCACTCTGAAGGAGGGGTAATCCGATTGTGGTGTCATCACACTTCTGGAATGACGGTGATTGAGTGAATGTTGGTGAATATGTTTTCTCCTTTGGGTCACCCTGCCTTGGCAAGATAGAGCTGTCATTAAAAAGAAAAGAAACTCCAATTAAACCAGCTTAAAGAAATCTTGTTAATTCCTGCATTTTCTTATTTCTCAACAAAAGCAACTAGTATCTACAGTACCTGTGACAGTTTAACTAGCAAGTTTTTTGATAGCTAATGTCTTCTGTATGGAATCTATACCTTCCTTAGTAAAGACAAGTTAGTCCATAGCACTAGTCTATGTAAATAAAATATTGTAAAAAAAAAAAAGGTAAGTCTGAGAAAGCTTGTATTGCAAAATGTTATATGTACGATAAATATGATTTTCTAACCTATATGGTATTTTATTTACAAAGTTTTATTGACTACTTAGTAGTCTTTTTTTACAATTGAAAGTACGAAGGGGAAACCACACAGTAAATATTAGACCTAAAATTGATTAGAACAGAGGAAACATCTCGCCCCACAAACCATCCACCTCCACTTAGTGATCATTTTCTATCACCTGGTTCCTTCAAAATGAGTTCTTAGAGGGCGCTGAATAGACTGAAAAATAGAAATCCCAATATTCAGGCTGGAACTTTTTCATCCAAGAGCAGTGAAATATCAGTCTATTTAGCCAAAATACAATCCAAAAATAAGCATGCTCCATCTCTACTACAGATGCCAGACACAAATGACAGCCCACTTCTGCAATTTGAGCCTTATCCATCACTATCTAAAAAACAGAAAACTTTTCAGTAACATGACACGAGGAAAAGGTCAAGAGAGAGACAAAGAATAACCACAAAATGCAAAGAACTATAAATCAACCACCCTCCCCTAGGACATCTGATGTTTTCTTTCCTCACTACATGGAACATCAAAATCTGCAGCTCCAAATAATCAGATGCAATCAAGTACTGTTTGGAAATAAATAATTTATCATATAGCAAGAGAACAACTTTCAGCATTTACCTAGTTCAGTGTCATCAATCATTTAGAAGAATTTACCATCATGTTAATACTTTACACTGAACTGCAACATAAAAGTTCCTTTCTGTTCATATACAATGATAAAACTCTTAAGCAAAAAATAGTAATACAGCAAAAATCAGTGACAAGACATAAATTATCGATATAATACATACAGCACTGTCTTGTACTTACCAGCACCATTTAAGGCCAGATTTATCTATTCTTTCATTAGAGTCACCCTGAGCCTCCACCATCTGGTAGATACTGTCCTTTGCCCATTTCTGTACACAGCTTACATGAAAGCTGCTATAACATTCACCACAGCTCCAAATCTTTAAAAAAAAAAAAAGGATAAATTATCACTTATTGCAGAGACTACTGAATATCCAAGACTGACTTGCAGTTAATACTGGATCCACTCATATCTGCTTGTATTGTCTTACAGTTGAAACTGTATTCACTCTCATTTGATTATACAATCCTCAGTGGAGAATGTTTGTAACCACAAAATATCAATATCTAAGAGATTCAGATAGCAAGAATTCTCTGGAAATATATAGTACTGTAATATTAAATTACTGTAAATATTTTTTTTGGAGGGACTTCTAAACTGTCATATATGAGCACCTCTGCAAAGACAGTGATTATGTATGAGCGAGGTGAAAGTGTTGAATGATGACGAAAGTATTTTCTTTCATTTTGGGTCACCCTGACTCGGTGGGAGACGGCCGACTTGTTGAAAAAAAAAAAATCAACGAACTGTCAGTATCCCACTGAGGCAGGATGACCTTAAGTCACCTTGCCTCGGTGGGATACTGGTGGCATACTCGGTGGGATACTGGCAGGATACTCAGTGGGATACTGGTTAATGGAGGAAGAATTTTTTTTCCATTTCCCCATGGAGATAAGAGGAAGTAAAGAAGAACAAGAAGTATTAAGAAAATAGAAGAAAACCCAGATGGGTTTTCACACTACACATGCATGTACATGCATGTGTAGTGTGACCTAAGTTTAAGTAGTACAGTGTAGTAGTAAAATATACCTGTTATCCCGTATGTTTATGACAGAAAAAAAAGATTGCAAGGGCATTATAAATCTATGGTGAAAGAAAGGAGAGGTAGAGGGTCATCCTGGAAAATGTTGGAGGGAGGGGCTTAAGGAGGTTTTGAGTGCCAGGGGCTTGGGCATCCAACAGGTTAGACAGGAGTGGAAACAAGTGTTTTTTTATTATTTGATGAGCTGTTGGAGTATGAGCAAAGCAACATTTATGAAGAGAATCAGGGAACCCAGTTAGCCAGACTTAAGTCTGGAGGCAGAAAGTACAGTAATTGAACTCTGAAGGAGGGGCGGGGATGTTGCAGTTTAGAAGGTTATCTGAACTGTAATGTTGGCGCACTTCTAGCAAGACAGTGATGAATGAGTGAGAGTGAAAGCGCTTTCTTTCGGTGTGAGACAGCTGCAGTATTAAAAAAATAAAGTGTGGAATTATGGTTGGCCAGAAGTAAGTCTATAACATGAAGTACTATTAACCCTTAAACTGTCCAAACGTAGATCTACGTTCACTAGCGTAGCACTCCGAATATTTTGAAAAAAAACAAAAAACAAATTTAAATGAAAAGCGCATTTTTATAAATGTTATAGGAAAATTTTTTTTTTAGGCCCAGTACTTACTGAGATATAAGCCCGTGAAGTTGGTGATAAATGATGAGGTGTTGGCAACATGGAGTACTGCAGCTTGCAGTAATAATAAACATTTATTGTTTTTTCCAATTCTTTTCTATTCTTTGTTTTCATGTTATGATAATAACGTTTTGTTGCAGATCTTTTGATTTCATAGCCTATTCTTGTTGTTGGTACTGAATTAGTAATCATACTGTCACAAACACACACATTCACACTGATAGATGAATTTGTACACCTGGTTCAATCACATACTGTTGTTTACATATACAGTGGTACCTCGGGTTACGAGTTTAATTCGCTCCAGAAGGCTGGTCGAGTGCCGATACCGAACGAATTTGTTCCCATAAGGAATAATGTAAATTAGATTAATCTATTTCAGACCCCTAAAAATACACTTACAAAAGCACTTACAGAAATATGCTTACATAATTGTTCGAGTTGGGAGCTGCTTGTATGTCGAGGTACCACTGTATATACAAGGTATTTACAGGTCCCATTTATGTTTCTAGAAGTTCACCATTGTATGATACTCAAAGAAGCATGGATTAATACAGAGTGCCACCCCACATTGCTGACATATGAATCGTGTGTCTTTTCCCACTTGGGGTCACCTTGTAGTTAAGCGCACACAACACACTTTTTCTGTGAATACTTCTTCTTTGGGGTAGATGGTATCGGTATCAGGCAGTGACAGTTAGGAATTATTCTGCTGGACATTTCCCACTCTGGTTGTGGTGACAGGTCGCTGAGGAGGGGCAGGTACAGGTATGGTACCATACTTTTTCGCTATCTGCTTGATGACATTGAGGGTGAATTCCGCATATCGTTGTCGCTTCCCAGTCTTTATTTCATACATGTTGAAGTCATTGAGCATTGCAATGTCTACAAGGTGGAAAAACACTTGTATACCACTTGCAACTCCTACGCACACAGTCAACAAACCATATCATCATGTCACACTTGTCGACTAGTCGCATATTGTTCGTATAGTCGACGACAGCAGCTGGCTTTACAATAGGTTCATTGTTGTGCTTGCTCAGTCTGTCTGTACCATCTTGTTTCTGTGGATGGTTGACAGCAAGGTCACATCCCGTTTGTCATGCCACGTCAGTGCCATGATGTCATTGGCATGAAACGCTTCCACTACACTTCCTCCAGTGAACCTTGGCATGTGTTTTCTACTTCTTCTCACTGTTCTACATATATCAGTATTGTTCACACATAGGAAATCAGCAAGCATAGGGATTGTATACCAGTTGTCTGTGAACAATGTATGACCCTTGCCAAGGAATGGCTGCATCATCTTGCAAAACATCCCCAGAAATGCCCAACATGCACCTGGTATCATCTAGTGTGTTTTTCCCTGTGTAGATAATGACATCCAACACAAGACCAGTCTCACAGTCACACAAAGAGTTTTATACCAAAGCGATTACGTTTGCTTGGTACATGTATATATTATATGAAAGACAGTCATCCCTTGAACAGAATCAAGGACTCATCGACAGCAATGTTCTTGAATGGATAAAAGTAGGCACTGAATTTTTGCTTCAGATACATAAACAATTCCCTGATTTTGTATGGGAGGTCATTTCGGTTTGGCGTATTCCTGTCTGAGAAGTGTAACATTCGCAGCAACAGAGTAAATCTGTTGCTGGGAAGGTCGTCACGGAAGACTGGAGAGCTGATGAAGTCCTCTGTGGACCAGTATTGTACTGTGCTATATTGTTCTTATACATGTGTGGCATAAGCATGACAGTGCCAAGGAATAAATACATTTCAGCCACAGTTGTATCTTTCCACCTGCTCACCCGTGACGATTCTGAAACATCTGTTTGGTCCATTGTATACCAGTAGTACATGTTGGTCTGGGTAACAATCAGGCTCATTATCGGCTCATCAAAGTATAGTTGAAAATACATAGTCTAACTCTGTAGACTCATTTGTGATGGGACAGTGTGGCATGATGCCACTTCCACTGGCATCAAAATTGAAAGGATGTGGCACGAATGGTGTACTTTCTATCCAGTTCCATTCGCGGTCACATGGTGCAGGGTAGACCTGTGGCATGGGGGTGCAGGAGGAGGGACAGGAGTGGAGGCAGCACATGGCTGAGAGGGTGCCGTGCAGTCCTTTGTCTGCCCACCCACCGAGCCACAAAGTCCAGGCACCATGCCACCCACTTCCTCTTCCTCCATCCCAGCATACTCTCCTTCATGATCACTATCACTATCAGTGGCTGGAGTTTTGGATCGTGACCTGCCATGACCCTTGCAGTCGACTGCATATGGCACACTGCCTGAACGTAGGCGACTCCGCCTAAAAGTACGTTTCACTGGGGAATAATGATAATCACTTTCACTCGACGAATCCTCTATGGGCATAAAATCGATTTCATCATCGTCACATATTACTTTCACTTTCGTCAACACAATAACACATGGAAAATGATAATTTCTTCTTGCGGAGTTGCCTTTGGGTAGTAACACTAGCAACCCCAGAGGTGCTGGGCTAAGGGTCTGTTGTGGCCACCTTGGCCACATCAGCCACACTGGCCACCTCAGAAGTGCTGGGCTGAGGGTCTGGTATGGCCACACTGGCCACCCCAGAGGTGATGCGCTGAGGGTCATCTGGGTTGTCATCAATAGTTTCACTAATTCCTTGATCAGTGGCCATATCGGTGTCAAATCCACTAAACTCGCATTCTGTTTCACTTTCCGAGAATAGTAGTGTTAATACGACAAGGCGTGAGTGAATCATGGAGGTTTGCCATGATGTTGACCCAAGATGGAGCTAAAACTAACTGGTGCTACCACGCAGTACCCCGGCGTCCCTGATTTTTTTTCATGCTGCACACACTGAGTGTGCAGACCCATTCTCTCATGTCTAGGCAACTCAGGCCTATCACACCAAATTTGAAGGAATAAAAAATAAAACGTAGATCTAAGTTTGGAGCGCTATGCGTGCGAACGTATATCTACGTTTGGACAGTTTAACCCTTTAACTGTCCAAACGTAGATATACGTTTGTACGCGTACTGCTCCGAATGTAGATCTACATTTTATTTTTCATTCCTTCAAATTTAGTGCAATAGGCCTGAGTCGCCTAGACATGAGAGAATGGGTCTGCGCCCTCAGTGTGCGCAGTATTAAAAAAATCTGGGACCACTTAGTACCTTGTGTGAGCACTAGTTCAATTGAGTGCCAGCTAGAGCAAATAATGTGGCAAACACCAGGGATTCACTGATGTCCTGTCGCATTAACACTCCCCTTATCAAAGGAAAGTAAAAATAGGTTAGATAAATATATGAGTGGCTGTGGGTGGGTGTGAGTTGGACCTGACTAGCTTGTGCTACTAGGTCTGATGCTCTTTCCTTCAGAGGATGTGACCTGACTAGGTGGGTCATTGGTCTAAGCTGGGGGGTGACATGGACCTGCCTTGCATGGGCCAGTAGGCCTGTTGCAGTGTTCCTTCTTTTTATGTTCTTATTATATTCGGCAGGCTGGCTTTGGCTGTCTCTATGCCTGTGTCTATGCCTGTGTCTATGCCTGTGGCTATGCCTGTGGCTATGCCTGTGGCTATGCCTGTGTCTATGCCTGTGTCTATGCCTCTGTCTATGCCTCTGTCTATACCTCTGTCTATACCTCTGTCTATACCTCTGTCTATACCTCTGTCTATACCTCTGTCTATACCTCTGTCTATACCTCTGTCTATACCTCTGTCTATACCTCTGTCTATACCTCTGTCTATACCTCTGTCTATACCTCTGTCTATACCTCTGTCTATACCTCTGTCTATACCTCTGTCTATACCTCTGTCTATACCTCTGTCTATACCTCTGTCTATACCTCTGTCTATACCTCTGTCTACTGTCTATACCTCTGTCTATACCTCTGTCTATACCTCTGTCTATACCTCTGTCTATACCTCTGTCTATACCTCTGTCTATACCTCTGTCTATACCTCTGTCTATACCTCTGTCTATACCTCTGTCTATACCTCTGTCTATACCTCTGTCTATACCTCTGTCTATACCTCTGTCATACTCTGTCTATACCTCTGTCTATACCTCTGTCTATACCTCTGTCTATACCTCTGTCTATACCTCTGTCTATACCTCTCTCTTGTCTATACCTCTGTCTATACCTCTGTCTATACCTCTGTCTATACCTCTGTCTATACCTCTGTCTATACCTCTGTCTATACCTCTGTCTACATGTATATCTATCTGTCCTATATCTCTGTATCTGTCTATATCTCTGTCTACATGTATATCTATCTGTCCTATATCTCTGTATCTGTCTATATCTCTGTCTACATGTATATCTATCTGTCCTATATCTCTGTATCTGTCTATATCTCTGTCTATCTATATATATCTGTAATATATCTCTCTCTCTCTCTCACATGTACACATAAGTACAGTTATTATACATAGTGTAAATTACCTAGGATAACCCAAAAATTCCAGGCAAAGTGCTATATAATGCTTGTAGATATAAGACATAATACGCATGACTGGCAAGTAATACGCATTGTCACTTCTGCATCGCGTATAATACCTGTTGGCTTACGAGCCGCACTCAGACTGAGACAAGCAGATGGAAAGACACACATACAGGCAGACGGAAAGACAGATAAGCAGAGCTAGACAGACAGACAGACAGACAGTGGAAACAAAGCTAGGATTCCCTGCTCCCATTCATCAATGTCATTGGGCTGTCAGTGTTATCTGACACTTGTCATAACACCATTGTGGGGAATTGTGGGAGATTGTCTATCTTGGACACCGCCACTTACAACAAACAATCTCCCGGGGAGATGACTGACTAGTATAATTTTACCGCAGTCACTCCCGCACGGTGTGTGAGAAACTTTACTCACTCCTGGTCGCACCCGAGGGGTACCTTCGATGTTCTCACACTCGCCCAATACGCTCTGGACCAGTATAAATAAATCTGAGTAGATAGTACTAATAATTATGGTATGATTAAATTTAAGTGGACTGTATGGTTACTAGGGACTGATCAAGTAGAAGGAAAAGGAGAGAACACACAATTAAGTTAACATGACCATCACTCACCTAATTAACAGCATCATAGCGGTGCACTGTAAATCGCTGACCTAGCTAAAGCACATCTACTATTTATAACAATCTCATCGGCCGACTTAGAATGTTACAAAGGTTGAGTACTTAGCTTTAGGCGAGTTGCTCCTGCGGTCTTGTTCAATCGCGATGGTAAGGGTTGTCCGTCGAGTCAAGGAAGATTAATTTCCGCGAACCCCTTATACGCCACGAGACCGGGCATTAGTTAACATGTGGTTGGTCGGGGTAGCGATTCAGATCTTCTCACTATTCCGACCTTATTACTGTTTATACGTATAACTTTACACACTTTGTATATCCTGGCTTAATGCCCCACTAGTTTATACACATTCACCGTCTCGATACTTGTATTTCCAGTAGATAAATTGCGATATGTTAGTTCATCTTCTCCACATTCAACATGGCGTCCCTGGGGGTGGCGTCCCTAGGGTGGCGTCCATTTCACCTGTCGACACCAATATATTCAATTACAATTATTTACAACTCTGCTTCACCAGATCCACCATTTCACAATATCCCTCGCACATATTTCAGCCTCTTCTAATACGAAAACCCCCAGCATCAGGGTTTACGACTTTATCCTGTCGTATGGTCGCTTCCAGGGATTCAAAGTAGGCCTAAACCAGCATCCCTAGCCGGCGGCATTCACTATTTCACAATTACTGCCCTATTACTGGGCCTCCTGGACCGATTGTCCCACTTTATACACGTCGCACACGTTGATATCCCTCCATATTACGAAAGGAGGTAATTAAGTCCGGTTTGGCGGTCGTGATCTCCACATTCCCTCAGCCATTACCTGGTATCTGGTCGCTAGGCTGGGTTTTACACACTGCCTCCTCTCCCTCTGCCTCTCTGCCCAGCTTCTTTCCCGCTAGTACAATGGTTCTGTATTCATACCCACATAAACGTTAAGCTACTAGCGGTACATTAAGGATATCTGTTCATATTGGAAAGTTTATCAATTACAACTTTCGGAAAATACCAATATTTTCCACAACCATTCTTCAAGGAGTTTCATATACTCCAGGCACACACAGGCAGACAGAAAGACAGATAAGCCGAGCTAGACAGATAGATAGACAGATAGAGACACAGATATATAGAGACAGATATACAGATAGATAGATAGACAGACAGACAGACAGATAGACAGACAGACAGACAGATACAGACAGTGAAAACAAAGCAAGGGTTCCTTGCACACATTCATTCATCAATGTCACTGCCTCATCAGTAGTTATCTGACAATTGTCTATACCTGTTTCATATATACTCCAGGATGTCTAAATCATTGCTGGGATCTATAAATACTTCGTATATATTTATAGACAATAGTAAATGACCAAGGCAGGTGTCATTGTTCACCTGTTGGTGTCATTGTGACTATTTGAGTACTATTTCAGTACCTAATATTAGTGTTAGAACAAAGATTGGCTATGAAATCACAAGAACTATTATAAATTGTAATTATCAGAACATAAAATTTTATAAATTAAAATAAAAACTAGAAAAAAAGTATATCGGCAGTACTTCTGCAAGCGGCAGGACTTGATGTTGCCGTCAGGTGAGCATCCAGCACCAACTTGTCGGCCTTATGTCTCGGTAAGTACTGGCCCTAAAAAAAATTTTTTTAGCCTATCCTGTTTATAAAAATGCGCTCTTTAAATTTAAAAAAAATGATTTTGTTTTTAAATATTCGAGCAGTACGCGAGTGAACGTAGATCTACGTGTGGACAGTTAAAGAGTTAAGGTTTAAAGAGGCAATTATTGATAAATTAATAAACTGTTCAGAATATCTTTTCACATTGTAACAGAAAAACTAAGCAATACTGCAATATTTTTCAAATTATAATACGTGATGTACTGTACATAACGTTCATGCAACTTTTACATCAGATTATAGTCAATAAAATGATTGTAAAAAAATTGTCAAATATTGCTAACATCCAATATATATGATTTTTTGAAATCAGTAAGAAAAGCTTTTTTATTTGAGAATGAAAAGATCACTTTACCGAATCAGTGCGTTTGATGTTCTCAATGCAGATAAGACACACAAGAGCACCCGTTCTGAAAGCTTCTTGGAGGTATTGTTGTGTGCGGCTCTGGTCTTTCTGTTCTCCATACTGCCCATATACACGCTCTGCAGAGCAATAGATGTATACATCAATGAATTTAGTGGTCTCCTGGAACAGACTGAATGTGAAGACAAAATATCATAAATATACAGTAGAGCCCCACTTATACGGCAGGTTAGGTTCCATGCTACTGCCGAAAAGCAGACATCGCCAGAAAGCAGAACGCCATTTTTTCCACTTATAAATGCATATAAATGCCAGATAAGTTTACACTAACATAAATTAAGTTAGCAATAGAACTAGGCATTAAAAATAATAAAAAGTAAAATACACACACAGTACACCCATTACTTACCTTAAAATATTTGTATACTAATGTAGGGTGAGAGGTGAGTTTTATTTGTAGGAAGTCAGGTTTGGGATGTTTGGTAGCCAGCCAGCAGGTCAGCCCATCCCACCCACACGTAATACACTACGACATTTAATCAAAGCACCCCAGAGCGATAAAATACATATACAGTACATACATTAATTACCCTAAAATATTTGTAGTCTTAATGTAGGTGAGAGGTGAGTTTTGAGTTTTATTTGTAGGAAGTCAGGTTTGGGAAATTTGGTAGCCAGCCAGGGCAGCCCTCCCCACCCCACCTACACGTAATGTAAACAAACCAAGCGAATGCATCTGGTTTTCGTCACTTTACATCGTGTACAAGTTGTCTCCATATTGATACAGTAGAATAAATAAAGAGAATCACTCCCATTCTCCTGTAACACCATTTTTAGAAGAAATGACGCTCTGAGTGAAGGCATACGAAAGGAATAATTTTCTAGTTACCCCAGTAATATTATAGTGACACATTTTCGCTGATGTTGGACTACAAGTCGCCTGGCTACCACAAGTCCTACAAGTCACCTGGCTACCACAAATCCTACAAGTCGCCTGGCTACCACAAATCCTACAAGTCGCCTGGCTACCACAAATCCTACAAGTCGCCTGGCTACCACAAATCCTACAAGTCGCCTGGCTACCACATCTCATATTTATGTTAATTTTTTCTACTGTGGGGTGTATTTATCATGTTTATATGTTACACAGTGTGTTTATTACAGTAGGGCCCCACTTATAAGGCAGGTTATCTGGCATATAAATGCCAGATAACAAGTTTATATTGACATATATTAAGTTGGCATTAGAACTAGGCATTAAAAACAATAAAAAGTAAAATACACACACAGTACACTCATTTACCTCAAAATATTTGTAGTCTTAATGTAGGGCAAAAGGTGAGTAGTATTTATTGTAAGAAGTCAGGTGTGGGTAGGTATGGTAGCCCTACTGGCCACCCCATCCACACATCCACACTCAAAGCAACAGACTTACTCTCGTTATCTATAACTCCTCCATAATTTACACCTACACCCACCTAAATGACTGTAAACATAAAATTCCTAATACAGCTATTGCCTATTAAATCTTAAGTTAGTCCTATTAAATCTTAAGTTAATCCTAAGTTTGTCTAAGATACTCTTCCAGTATGGCTTTAATAGAAACAATGTATCATGCCAGGACAAATTGAATCCCATTACAGTGGACCCCCGAGTTTCGTAAAAACTTCATTCCTGAAGTCTGCTCAAGTGCCATTACCGAACGAATTTACTCCCTTAAGGAAAAATGTCACGTAGGTTAGTCTATTTCAGACCCCCTAAAATACACTTCCACAAGCACTGACAATATTATACTTACATAATTGTACGATTTCCGGGGTTTACGAAACTCGGGGGTCCACTGTACTAAATCTACCATTTGTAATACATATTAGTAAATGATTTGGACTACCTAACTACAGTGGTACCTCTACTTACAAGCAGCTCCCAACTCGAACAATTATGTAAGTGTATTTTTGTAGGTGCTTTTGTAAGTGTATTTTTGGGGGTCTGAAATGGATTAACCTAATTTTCATTATTTCTTATGGGAACAAATTCCTTCAGTATCGGCACTTGAATAGCCGTCTGGAATGAATTAAGCTCGTAAGTAGAGGTACCACTGTATTTTAAACCTAACTGGGAGTGTATCTAATTACATACCTAATAATATGTTCAAATATACCACTCAAACATAACCTGTATCAAAATAGCGTAAGAATTAGTATTAGTCTGCTTGAAGTGCCTAGGCACAATAGTGGCCACCTTTGTAATTAAAATCTTATAACATGTAAACCACACATTGTAAGCTTTACAAGGAAATAAAGATTTGTATTGTATTTGTATTGTATTTGTATTTAAGCACCTTAGAGTGATAAAATGCATATACAGTACACTCATTACTTACCTTAAAATATTTATAGTCTTAATGGGGTGAGAGGTGAAAAGTATTTATTTGTAGAAAGTCAGGTGTGGGAGGGAGGTAGGGTAGCCCACCTGGCCACCCCACCCACGCAGAGTACTATGTAAACAAACGGACAAAGTGTCTGGTTATGGTTCATACACATTTATACAAACACCTTACATTGTATACAAGTTGTCTCCACAGTGGTACAGTAGAATAAATAAAGACCAACACTTCCATTCTCATGTAACATTTTTTAGAAGGAATGATGCTGACAAGTTAGTACAGAATAAATAAACAGCAACACTCCCATTCTCATGCAACACACCATTTTTAGAGTGAATGATGATACAGTGGACCCCCGACTAACGAAAGGATCATATAACGAAAAAATCGTGTAACGAAAGCTTTTTTCGCTTTCATAAGAACATAAGAAAGAAGGAACACTGCAGCAGGCCTACTGGCCCATGCGAGGCAGGTCCAAATCTCCAACGGCTTAAGCCCCGACCCAGCCAGGTCAGGTTACATTCACTTAAGGAGGGAACACTGCATCTGACCTAGCACAAGCTAGTCAGGACCAACTCACACCTAACCGCACCCACTCATATAATTGTCTAGTTGACCACCTGGTCAGCCGACCACCTGGTCAGGTCACTTCCACTTAAGGAATTAGTACAGCTACTGACCTGGTAATACAAGCTGGCCAGTCAAGCGTTGTTTACCATTGAGAGAATATTACCCAGCGTGCTCTTTCAAACATTCACAATAAATTTGTTGTGTTTATTGGTGGTTTAGTGATTGTCACTGTGAAATAAGTCACCATGGGTCCAAAGAAGCTTCCTAGTGGCACCCCAGTGGTAGCAGGCATGCAGGGAGTGTAGCAGGCATGCAGGGAGTGTAGCAGGCATGCAGGGAGTGTAGCAGGCATGCAGGGAGTGTAGCAGGCATGCAGGGAGTGTAGCAGGCATGCAGGGAGTGTAGCAGGCATGCAGGGAGTGTAGCAGGCATGCAGGGAGTGTAGCAGGCATGCAGGGAGTGTAGCAGGCATGCAGGGAGGAGCAGCATGCAGGAGTGTAGCAGGCATGCAGGGAGTGTAGCAGGCATGCAGGGAGTGTAGCAGGCATGCAGGGAGTGTAGCAGGCATGCAGGGAGTGTAGCAGGCATGCAGGGAGTGTAGCAGGCATGCAGGGAGTGTAGCAGGCATGCAGGGAGTGTAGCAGGCATGCAGGGAGTGTAGCAGGCATGCAGGGAGTGTAGCAGGCATGCAGGGAGTGTAGCAGGCATGCATTAAAAGAAAAAGAAGGGAAGTAACCCCAGAGAGGGACTTGTTACCTGAAGTCCTTTTGGAGGGGGATTCCCCTTCCAACCACTAACACCCTCTCCCCGTCATCCTCCCTATCTTCCAGATGCCTGCAAGTCTCTTCAATAAAGTAAATGTTATTCATTAATCTTTTTTATTATTTAGTATGTGAATATTTTTGGGTGGAACGGATTAATTGTATTTACATTATTTCTTATGGGAAATAAGGTTTCGAATTACGAAAGTTTCGTGTTGAGAAATAGCTCCTGGAACGGATTAATTTCGTTAGTCGAGGGACCACTGTATTATTATTATTATTATAATCATAATAAAAAAGAGGCGCTAAACCCCCAAGGGTCGTGAATAGCTATAGGTAAAGTGAAGGCATACGAAAGGAATATTTTTCTACAGTTAAGTAACTGGTGTTTGACTAGAGAAAACGTAATTCTTCCGGCTCTCCTACAAACCGCTTGGTAAACAAAATATCCTATTTATGTCAATTTTTATACTGTGGGAGTATGTATCATGTTTATATGTTACGTAGAGTGTTTATTACATAATTTTGAAAAAAAAATGTCATAGATGGATTAATGGAAATGTCTATATTAATGTAATATACAACATTTAATGTGCCCAAGAGATTATTATGATGGCATCTTCAAGAGTAGAGACTCTTAGTGATTTTTAATGTGTACCTGCATGCCAGCACAATGTGTAAGTATATTTAGGTATAGGTACACATATGTATAATTATCAGAGTACATATAAAATATCCAATAACTTTAAAACACTTGAAATTTTGGAAAGTTTCCAGACATAATAGAGAGATGTGCTCACAGAGAATGTAAACAAACCGAGTGGGGCACGCCATATTAGAAAGACCGGGAGCCATACAGCAAGTTTTGGTCATAATTTGAAATCGCTGAATTAACGGAACACCGTAAAGCGGGGCCCTACTGTACTTGCTCTCACACCTTGAATCATTATGTACATGAATTAAAATTTAAGAATTTAACGACACTTACTTTATTAACATTTAAGAAATGACGCATTTAATTCACTACATTCTAATAAAATTCTGTTGTTTTTTTTAACAGGTTAGCCGTTTCCCACCAAGACAAGGTGACCCAAAAAGAAAAAAAAAATTTCACCATCATTCATATGTAATCACTGTCTTTGCAGAGGCGCTCAGATATGACAGTTTAGAAGTCACTCCAAACAGCCAATATTCCAAACCCCTCCTTTAACCCTTTGACTGTTTCGGACGTATATTTACGTCTTACGAGCCAATGTTTCGGACGTATTTATACGCCTAAATTCTAGCGGCTTCAAATGAAGCGGGAGAAAGCTGATAGGCCTACATGTGAGAGAATGGGTCTGCGTGGTGGGTGTGCGCAGTATGAAAAATCGGGACCCAGTGGTGCATTGTGGGAGCGCCATGTTTGTAGTCCTTGTTCACCATGCCTGGCGGTAAGAAGTACCTCACTCCCCGGCGAATTGGAGGCCTTCTCTTCCCAAAGTGATAGTTCTAACAGCGATGGAAGTGCCAGTGAAAGTGAATTCCATGGTTTTCAAGAGGGTGTGACCGAAAGCAGTGCCCAGGATAACATAATTAGTGATGAAAACCCAGATGACCCACAGCCTTCCACCTCTGGTGCTGGGCCGTCTCATTCACGTTCACCTGTACCAGAACGAAAGAGGAAACTATTTCCCCGTGTAGAAGACTCTGATGTAAGCAGTGTAAGTGATGATGACAGTGATTTCAAAGCTATTGAAAGCAGTTCTAGTGGCGACAGTGAGGGAGATTATTCTCCAGTGAAGCGGCAGTATGTACGACGCAACATGCGTTCTGGTAGTGTGCCATATGCTATTCGGAGTACATCTCTTGGCCCTACACCACGAATTGATAGTGAAGATGACGATATTGTTACAATGGGGATGCGTAATGTGCGTGGGGCAGGTGGTGGTAGTGGTGGTGTTGGCAGTGGCATGAGTCATGTGCCACCACGAGCGGGCCACGCTGCTGCCCACGCTGCTAACTCAGCACAACCACCCCCACACTTCCACAACCTGCACAACCACAACCTGCACAACCACAACCTGCACAACCACAACCTGCACAACCACAACCTGCACAGTCACAACCTGCACAACCACAACCTGCACAACCACAACCTGCACAACCACAACCTGCACAACCACAACCACCTGTCAATATCCAGTACGCACCAGCAGACCGCATCTGGGATTGGCAGCAAGGTGACAATTTTGTTCCCAATCCCCATGACTTTGATGAAGCACAAAGTGGAATACGGCCATCGTGTACACTTGGGAACAATGCTACTGAACTGGAATGCTTTCAGTTATTCTTCGATGAACCCCTGATGGACATTATTGTCAGGGAAAGCAACACATACTATGAGTACACCATGGCAAACACACTTCTTTCACCAAATTCACGGCTACACTAGTGGAAGGACACAACTGTGGCAGAGATGTACTTGTTCTTTGCCACAATAATGCTTATGCCACATGTTTATAAGCACACTGTCACCACATACTGGTCGACAGAACGCTTGATTTCAACCCCAGGTTTTAGTGATATTATACCAGTGAATTGTTTTTTGATACTGTTGCGTATGCTTCACTTTTCTGATAAAACCAGGCCTGACAGAAACGACAGGTTATATAAGATCAGGAATGTGTTCATGTACCTGAAACAAAAGTGTTGTATGTATTTTTATCCCTTCAGGAAGCTTGTTATTGATGAGTCTTTGATTTTGTTCAAAGGCAGACTGTCGTTCAAGCAGTATATACCAAGCAAGAGGAAACGCTTTGGTATAAAGTTATTTGTACTGTGTGATTGCAAAAGTGGTCTGGTTCTGGATATAATTGTGTACACTGGTAGTAATACATTGAGAGATACCATGAAGTTATTGGGTATCTCTGGTGATGTGGTTAGAACAATGATGGAACCATATCTTAGGTAAGGGGCATATATTATATACTGATAACTGGTACACACCTAGGTAGTAGGTTGGTAGACAGCAACCACCCAGGGAGGTACTACTGTCTTGCCAAATGAGTGTAAAACGGAAGCCTGTAATTGTTTTACATGATGGTAGGATTGCTGGTGTCTTTTTTCTGTCTCATAAACGTGCAAGATTTCAGGCATGTCTTGTTACTTCTACTTACACTTAGGTCACATTACACATTCATGTACAAGCGTATATATACACACCCCTCTGGGTTTTCTTCTATTTTCTTACTAGTTCTTGTTCTTATTTCCTCTTATCTCCATGGGGAAGTGGAACAGAATTCTTCCTCCGTAAGCCATGCGTGTCGTAAGAGGCGACTAACATGCTGGGAGCAAGGGGCTAGTAACCCCTTCTCCTGTATATATTACTAAATGTAAAATGGGAAACTTTCGTTTTTCATTTTGGGCCACCCCACTTCGGTGGGAAACGGCCGACGTGTTGAAAGAAGAAAGAACTGGTACACAAGCCCTTTACTCAGTGATTTCTTGCGAGTGAACATGACAGACGTGTGTGGCACAGTGCGTGCAAATCGTAAACATATGCCTAGGTTTGACGCTGGCACTCGTAGAGGTGAAGTGCAGGTGTTTGCTGCCAATGATATCATGGCATTTCGGTGGCAAGACAAACGTGATGTCACATTGTTGACATCAGTTCACAGACATGAAATGGTAGACAGTGGAAGACAGAATAGAGAGACCAATGAACCCATTCTAAAACCTGCAGCTGTGATGGACTACAACCTCAATATGCGCTTAGTGGACAAATGTGACATGCAGATTGGGTTTGCTGATTGTGTACGCAAAAGTTATAAGTGGTACATAAAACTTTTCCATCTTCTTGACATTTCCATGCTGAATGCTTATAACATGTACAAGTTGAAGACCAACAACAAACCCAAATATGGTGAATTTTGTTTGTCAGTCATCAGACAAATAATATTCAAGTACCAAGGAGCAACACCTGCAATAGACCAGCGCCCACAAAATTATCAACACATGCCCTCTCGTATGAGGCCTGGTGATCACTACCCCATACAAGTGCCTGCTACTACTCTCAAGAAAATGCTCAGAAGAGGTGTTTTGTCTGTAAACATTCCACAAAACGCCCACAAACACGCAGAGACACTCGTTTATGTGTGAGGAGTGTAAAGTACCACTGTGCTTATACCCATGTTTCAAAGAGTTCCACAAGCTGCAGGAGTTCTAGGAAAGTGTTCAGTGAGTGTACATATGTATATATATTATAGAACAATAGTAATGAACATTTTTTGTCGTTGTTTGTTTGTGTAAACAAGTTTTGTAAACAATATAAACATACCATTGTTTGTGAAGTTATTGTGGTGCAAACAACGAGTGTATATATATACATTGCACCTTACTGTGGTCTCACAGGCCCCATAAGTTACATAAAAAAAGAAAATAGTGAAAAAAACAAGAAATCTACGAATGGAAGTAAACAGAAGTTTACCGAGTCAGCGGAATTCGCTGATGTTGCCATACGCAGCTCAAATTGTGCCAACTTTACGCCTCCATATCTCGGTAAGTACTGATGGCAAAAAATTTTTTTTTAGGCTTAAAACAATCAGCAAAATAATCCTAACATTTTGGTAAGAAAATTTTTATTTTTTTTTTTCGAATATTTCCCGACATAGAATGACAGTTTCAGAAAGGGGTCTCCGACAGTCAAAGGGTTAAAGTACAGGCATCGTACTTCCCATCTCCAGGACTCGAGTCCAGCTCACTGGTTTCCCTGAATTTCTTCACAAAATATTACTCTGCTCACACTCCATTAATTATGTAGCCTAAAGTGGTTCTGGGTTCTGAAGAGGATAGTCCTTGACTGTTCTGGGGGTCAGTAAAAGGTTTCGCAGTCACTATGGATTGAGGAGAATAAGTTAATGTTTTGTTAATTATAAAGTAGACAATGGGAGGGGCAGAGGAGGTGGAGAGCAGCTCTTAGAAAAAACAAAAATAAACCAAACATCCACCCAAAACCATTGTCACCTCCGCAGCAACAGGTAGTGTTGCTGCTCCCTAGAAACCACCTCTTACCCTCCTTGGTGTACAACACCAAAATGACAACTACAGAAGCGACAGAGCAAGACTTAGCAAAACTACCTGTTTGGACAAGAGCACAACCTAAGCAATGATCTTTCAGTTAATAATACAGACACTCCTCACTTAACGACCTACCTGTTTAACGACCACACAGACTTACAACCAGCTCTCCGACCAGTCGGTATTGTATGCTGTATGAGAACTTTGGTCTTAGAAACTTGCTAACGTGCTTAATTTAGATGTTGAAGTGGAAGGTATTGAAGAATTAGTGAAATATGTCAAGGGAGTTGGAAGTGCAGCAGCACTAGGAAGAGGAAGAAGAGGAAAGAATGGAAAAATTACAAACGAAGTTCACTGTGAAGGGGTTAGCTGGTTAGCTGGTGTGTTCTTAAGAAAATAAGAAAGAAGGAACACTACAGCAGGCCTACTGACCTATGCGAGGCAGGTCCATGTCACTCCCCGGCTTAGACCTGACTACCTGAAGTTACCCTCTCCAGGTAAACTCCAGGTAGTCAGGTCACTTAAACTTAACCCTTTCAGGGTCCAAGGACCCTCTCCAAAACTCGTTCTCAGGGTCCAAGAATTTCAAAAAAAAAAAAAAAAAAATCTAATCAAATGATCATTTTTTTCCGATCATAACGCCACAAAAATTATGAAATTTGATCGAAAACTAACGGAATTATGCTTTCGCGAAGTTAACTTTATCGATAACATTTAGGCATCAGCGATTTCGCCCACTTTGAGCCCTATTTTCGACAAATTCCAATGTTTCAGTCTAATAAAATTATAGCTATTTCGCTAGAACTCCATTTCTTCTATCGATTGAGTACATGAAACCGCCTATTTACCAATTTCAACTACCCAAAATAGTGGTCAGAAAATGGCAATTTGGCCAATTTCACACAAATTTCAAACTATGCCAATTTCAAAATAGGGTCCAGAATAAACAAGGCAGACATTCCTGGCACTAAAATAACATCTTCTCTGTTCATTAGTCACGTCTCCAGGCCCCTCTTACATTGTTTTTGCTTTCCATTTTGAATTTTTATTCTCACAAAAAATATAAGATTTACTGTTATGTATACAAGTGCATCATTGTAAAAATGGTATAAATAATATCAGCGCACTTGTGCAAAAATATTAGACTCACCAGTTGATGTGTATTGGACGCATGGTGTGATTTGTTTATTCTTGAACATCGGACAAAATCGAACATTTTCGCTACTTTGCGCTCAGTTTCAAGGTACTTGTCATCGTGAAACCAGTCAAAATTATCTCTATTTCTGTAATATATCATCCATTCTATCAAATGAGACTAAGAAAACGAGAACACATGCATAAATACCATACGAAAATAGACTGCAAAGTCACTGTTTTAAACCAAAAACACGGTCAGTTTTTTTTTCCTCATTATGCACTGTATGGTGTAGGATTTTTTTTATACTGAGCACACTGACCGCACAGACCCATTCTCTAACATCTAGGCCTACCAGCCTGTTTCTGCTTGATTTGAGGGTGCTAGAATTTAGGCGTACTAGTACGACCAAAACCCTGGGGTGTAAGCCATACTAATACAGCCGAAACCCTGAGAGGGTTAAGGAAGGAGCATGGCATAAGACCTAGTAGCACAAGCTAGTCAGGTCCAACTCACACCCACCCACACTCACTCATGTATACCTGGAGTTTACCTGGAGAGAGTTCCAGGGGTCAACGCCCCTGCGGCCTGGTCTGTGACCAGGCCTCATGTTGGATCAGAGCCTGATCAACCAGGCTGTTACTGCTGGCCGCACGCAGTCCAACGTACGAACCACAGACTGGCAGGTCAGGCACCGACTTTAGGTGCCTGTCCAGTGCCTGCTTGAAGACAGCCAGGGGTCTATTGGTAATCCCCCTTATGTATGCTGGGAGGCAGTTGAACAGTCTTGAGCCCCTGACACTTATTGTGTTGTCTCTCAACGTGCTAGTGGCACCCCTGCTTTTCATTAGGGGGATGTTACATCATCTGCCGAGTCTTTTGCTTTCGTAGGGAGTGACACTTGTGTGTAAGTTTGGTACTAATCCCTCTAGGATTTTCCAAGTGTATATAATAATGTATCTCTCCCGCCTGCATTCCAGGGAGTACAGGTTTAGGAACTTCAAGCGTTCCCAGTAATTGAGGTTGTTTATTGCAGTTATGCGTGCCGTGAAGGTTCTCTGTACATTTTGTAGGTCAGCAATTTCACCTGCCTTGAAAGGTGCAGTTAGTGTGCAGCAATATTCCAGCCTAGATACAACAAGCGACCTGAAAAGTGTCAACATGAGCTTGGCATCCCTGGTTTTGAAGGTTCTCATTATCCATCCTGTCATTTTTCTGGCAGATGCAATTGCTACAGTGTTATGGTCCTTGAAGGTGAGATCCTCTGTCATGATCACTCGCAGGTCTTTGACATTAGTTTTTCACTATATTGTGTGGTTGGAGTTTGTTTTATACTCCGATGAGATTTTAATTTCCTCACGTTTCCCATATCGGAGTACAGTAATTGAAATTTCTCATCATTGAACTTCATATTGTTTTCTGTAGCCCATTTAAAGATTTGGTTGATGTCTGCTTGGAGTCTTGCAGTGTCTTCAATGGTGGACACTGTCATGCAGATTCGGGTGTCATCTACAAAGGAAGACACGGCACTGCGGCTGATATCCCTGTCTATGTCCAATATAAGGATGAGGAACAGGATGGGAGCGAGTACTGTGCCTTGTGGAACAGAGCTTTTCACCGTAGCCACCTCAGACTTTACTCTGTTGACTACTACTCTTTGTGTTCTACTTGTTAGGAAATTATAGATCCATCTACCAACTTTTCCTGTTATTCCTTTATCACGCATTTTGTGTGCTATCACACCATGGTCACACTTATCAAAGGCTTTTGCAAAGTCTGTGTATATAATATCTGCATTCTGTTTGTCTTCTAGAGCATCCAGGACCTTGACGTAATGGTCAAGTAGTTGGGACAGACAGGAGCGACCTGCTCTAAACCCATGCTGCCCTGGGTTGTGTAATTGATGGTTATCTAGATGAGTGGCAATCTTGCTTCTTAGAACCCTTTCAAAGATTTTTATGATATGGGACGTTAGCGCTATTGGTCTGTAGTTCTTTGCTATTGCTTTACTGCTGCCTTTGTGGAGTGGGGCTATGTCTGTTGTTTTTAGTAACTGCGGGACGACCCCAGTGTCCATGCTCCCTCTCCATAGGATGTTAAAAGCACGTGATAGGGGCTTCTTGTAGTTCTTGATGAACACTGAATTCCATGAGTCAGGGCCTGGAGCGGAGTGCATGGGCATGTCATTTATCGCCTTTTCCAAGTCATGTGGCGTCAGGGTAATGTCAGATAGGCTTGCGTCTACCAGGTTCTGTGGCACTCTCATAAAAAATTCATTTAGGTCTTCAACTTTCAGTCTGGTTAGCAGCTCGCTAAAAACTGAGTCATACTGGGACTTTAGTAACTCATTCATTTCCTTGCTGTCATCAGTGTAGGACCCATCTCGTTTTTGTAGGGGCCCAATACTGGATGTTGTTCTCGACTTTGTTTTGGCATAAGAAAAGAAATACTTTGGGTTTCTTTCAATTTCATTTATGGCTTTTAGTTCTTCCCGCATTTCTTGATTCCTGTAAGATTCCCATAGTTTTAATTCGATGTTTGCTATTTCTCTGACCAGTGCTTCCCTACGTATTTCAGATATATTGGCCTCTTGTAGCCGCTCTGTTATTTTTTGCCTTCGCTTTTATAGGGAGTGCCTCTCTCTTTCTAGTTTACATCTTCTCCTTTTCCTTAAGTGAATTTGCCTTGAGCAAACCTCAAGTGCCACAGAGTTAATTTGTTCTAGACATAGGTTGGGATCCGTGATGCTTAGGCTATCTTCCCAGTTTATATCATTTAGGACTTGGTTTACTTGGTCCCACCTTATGTTTTTGTTATTGAAGTTGAAATTGGAGAAGGCTCCCTCGCGACTCATCACATTTTGTCAATCTGGGGCCCCCCTCATACATGTCTGGACCTCTATTATGTTGTGATCTGAGTATATCGTTTTTGATATGATGACATTTCGTATCAGATCATCATTGTTAGTGAAGATGAGGTCCAGCGTATTCTCCAATCTTGTAGGCTCTATTATTTGCTGGTTTAAGGTGAATTTGGTGCAGAGATTTAAAAGCTTGTGTGTGTGCGAGTTTTCATCTGAGCTGCCTCCTGGTGTTATCTCTGCTACCACATTATTTGCAATATTCCTCCATTTTAGGTGCCTTAGGTTGAAGTCCCCCAGGAGCAAGATGTTGGGGGAAGGGGCTGGAAGGTTTTCCAGACATTGGTCAATTTTCAGAAGCTGTTCCTGGAATTATTGGGACGTTGCATCTGGAGGTTTGTATACAATCACGATGACCAGGTTTTGATTCTCGATCTTTACTGCTAAAACTTCAACTATATCATTTGAGGCATTTAGTAGTTCTGAGCATATAAGTGACTCTGTGATATACAGGCCAACCCCTTCCCTTGTACAGTGGACCCCCGAGTTTCGGCCATAATTCAAAATCACTTACAATATTACACTTACATAATTGTTCAAGTTTTGAGGTGGTCGAAACTCGGGAGTCCACTGTATTTATCTAACGTATTTTTAACCCTTTGGGGGTCGACAGGCCTTCTCGGAAACCTATTCCTGGGGTTGAAATTTTTTTGGAAAAAAAAAAAAAATCTTATGGAATGATAGAGAATCTTTTTCCGATCATAACGCCACCAAAATTATGAAATTTGATCGAAAACTAACGGAATTTTGCTTTTGCGAAGTTAGCAGTATTGATGACATTTACGCATCGGCGATTTCACCCACTTTGAGAACTATTTTCGGCAAATTTCAATATTTCAGTCTACTGAAATTATAGCTATTTCGCTAGAACTCCATTTCTTCTATCGATTGAATACAAGAAACCGCCTATTTACCAATTTCAACTACCAAAAATAGTGGTCAGAAAATGGCAATTTGGCCAATTTCACACAAATTTCAACCGATGCCAATTTTAAAATAGGGTCCAGAATAAACAAGGCAGACATTCCTGGCACTAAAATAACATCTTCTCTGTTCATTACTCACGTCTTCAGGCCCCTCTTACATTGCTTTTGCTTTTCATTTTGAATTTTTATTCTCACAAAAAAATAGAAGATTTACTGTTATGTATACAACTGCATCATTGTATAAATGGTATAAATAATATCAGAGCACTTGTGCATGAATATTAGACTCGCCAGTTGATGTATATTGGACACATGGTGTGATCTGTTTACTCTTGAACATCATCAAAAATTGAACATTTTTGCTACATTGAGCTCAATTTCAAGGTACTTGTCATTGTCAAACCAATCAAAATCATCTCTATTTCTGTAAAATATATTCCATTCTATCAAATGAGACCAAGAAAACGAGATTATTATTATTATAATCAAATAGAAGCGCTAAACCACAGGGGTTATACAGCGCTGCAGGTTATTGCAGGATGCAGGGAGAATGGGTTGTAAGAGGGAGATGGATGATTAGTAGGGTATGAAGTGCAGCAGGATGGTGGATAGTGCAGGGATAGAGGATAGCAAGAGATCAAAGGTAGAAGGGACTGAGGGAGGTGCTAGAGGTATAATCTTCAGAGTTTGTGTAGTAAGTCAGTTTCTGTCAAAAAGTCAACGAGAGAGTCAGGATTAAAGGAGGGTCCATCTGCAAGAAGGGAAGGTAAAGAAAGATTCGCAGAGCGAAGACGCCGTTGGAGGTAAATTCTGCGTGCTCGTTGATAGAGTGGGCAGGCCAACAGAATATGTCGAACAGACACTGGAACCTGACAATGCTCACAGAGAGGGGCAGGAAGCCTCTCCATGAGATACCCGTGAGTAAGATGAGTGTGGCCGATGCGAAGACAGGAGAGTGTAGTCTCCCAACCTCGACATTGGTGACAAGGAGAAGGCCAGAAACCTATAACCGGTTTAATAGAATGAAGTTTGTTATTCAGCAGGTCAGACCAGCGTTGTTGCCAACGGGTGCGAAGGTGGGTAGCAATGACCGCAAAATAGTCCGTGAAAGGAACACCTCTATATGAAACTGGAAGGTCATGTACTGCTGACCGCGCAGAAGTATCTGCCTGTTCATTGCCCTGCACGTCAACATGACCAGGGACCCAACAAAAGACAATATCTTTATGCTTGCTAAAGATACGGCATAACAAAAGGTGGATACGAAGAACTAGGGGGTGAGGTGTATCAATTTTACGGATAGCCTGTAAAGCAATAAGGGAGTCTGAAACGACCACAAATGGTGACACAGGCATAGATGCAAAACGGATAAGTGCCACAAGAATGGCATACAATTCAGCCGTAAATATGCTAGCCGAGGGTAATAGATGCCCTCGTACAACGCTGTCCGGAAACACTGCTGCGAATCCGACGCCGTCAGATGACTTTGAACCATCGGTGTATACTGCGATGGCATGGGAATGAGAACGGAAGTGATCTAGAAAGAAAGCGCGAGAAGCCGCCGTAGGTAGTTGGGCTTTCGTGCAAGGTAGAGGAATAGAACAGACACGGACAGCAGGAACTTCCCAAGGGGGCAGGGAAAAGGGAGATGTCACATGAACATATAGAGGTGGGAGCTGAAGGGAAGACAGGAGTGAATGTAGACGAAGAGAAAAGGGACAAAGTAAGCAGGGACGACGAACAAATAAAGAGCGCCTACTAACATCTGTAACAATCCTATACATGGAAGGATTGCAGAGGTCATGAGAGCGAACAAAATAGCGGAATGGAATGTTCGCTTCTACATAGAGGCTCTCAACCAGGGAAGAACGAAATGCACCAAGGCATAAGCGTAATCCCTGGTGATGGATGGGATTAAGGATGGAAAGAGTAGCAGGGGAGGCCGCCGAATATATCTGATCACCATAATCGAGTTTCGACAAAATTAGGGCTGAATGTAGGTGAAGGAGAGTTCTACGATCAGCCCCCTATGAAAGATGTGCGAGGGTTTTAAGAAGGTTCAGCCTGGTGTGACAAGTTGCCTTCAGAGAGGTAATGTGAGGTTTCCAGGACAATCGACGGTCGAACAGGAGGCCGAGAAACCTGACTGTATCACATTCTGGGATACGTGAGCCGTATAGGTACAATGGATGATCAGAGACCACTGAACGTCTAGTAAACGTAATTTGATAAGTTTTGCCACTAGAAAATTTAAACCCGTGAGTGGTGGCCCAAGCAGAAACCCGGTTGATGGCATGCTGGAGGGAAACTGCAATGGGGTGACAGTCAGCACCTGCACAAGCTATAGCAAAGTCATCCACATAGAGCGATGACCAAATATTGGATGGGAGAACAGATGCCAGATTATTTATAGCAAGCAGAAAGAGTGTTGTGCTCAGAACACATCCCTGGGCGACACCTTCAGCTTGGACAAATTCTGGGGAGAGTTCATTACTAACCCGGACCCGGAAATGTCTGTCAGTTAAGAAGGCCTTAAGAAAGAATGGTAGGTTGCCTCGCAGGCCTAAGGAGTGGGCCTGGGCCAAAATATTATATCTCCAAGTTGTGTCATAAGCCTTCTCAAGGTCAAAAAAGATAGCGATAACCGAATGGTTATTCGCAAAGGCATTACGAATATACGTATCCAAGCGCAGCAAGGGGTCAATGGCAGAACGGCCCTTACGGAAGCCATATTGACTAGGGGAGAGACTATGTATTGTGCGTCTCTAAATACCACATCAAACGTCTATTAACTAGACGTTCCATCACCTTGCAAACTGCACTGGTAAGAGCGATGGGACGGTAGTGAGAGGAATCACGTCCCCTAGTACCTGGTTTTCGAAAAGGGAGAACAATAGCAGATTTCCACAGCTGGGGAAGAACTCCTTGCGACCATATGAGATTAAAGAGTCGTAAGAGGACAGTAAGAGCAGGCTGATGTAAATGCTGTAGCATACGAATATGTATGCCGTCTGGCCCAGCTGCCGATGATCGGCAAGCAGAGAGTGTTGCCTCCAGTTCTTGAAGGGTAAAAGGCACATTATAAGATTCTTCTCTGAGAAGAAAAATCTAAGGGCTTTAACTCGCTGGCAGACTTAGAAGAAAGGAACGAGGGGCAGAGATGGAGACCCTGAGATATGCGGACTAGATGATTACCAATTTCAGTGGCAACGGCAAGAGGGTATGCTATATCGACACCAGCAACCTGAAGAACAGGAGCCGGGTCGGGGGAGAATTTACCACTTAATTTCCGCACTTTCTTCCAGACTGCACTCATCGAGGAAGCCGAAGTCACAGTAGAAACGTAATCTCGCCAGCAAGTGTGTTTAGCATCACTTATGACACGGCGAGCAATAGCTCTCTTCTGCTTAAAATCAAGAAGTCTCTCTGTGGTTCTGTTATACCGATACCTGCCCCATGCAGCGCGTTTCAAACGCACTGCCCGAGCACAAGCAGGAGACCACCAAGGCACGCACTTCTGAGGAAGCTTGCTCAAGGTTTGGGGAATAGAATGTGAAGCCGCTGTGAAGATGGAGGACGAAAAGAGATGTAAGACCTCATCGATGGAGGACGAGGTAGGAACCTCATGAAAGGCAGTAAGATGTGAGTAAAGGTCCCATTTCGCCCGGTCAAATTGCCAGCGTGGGCAATGAGGAGGTGGAGAAAACAGAGGTGACTTAAGGATGATTGGGAAATGATCTCTGTCATGTAAGTCCGGGAGGACAGACCAGGTGAAGTCAAGGACTGTTGAGGAAGAGCAGATGGAGAGATCGATACAGGAGAAAGAATGAGTTCGAGGATCAAAATGGGTAGGAGTACCCGTATTTAAAACATGGAGGGGAAGAGAAGCAAGAAATGCCTCCAACTGAATGCCACGGGAGTCACAGTGCGACCCTCCCCAGAGAAAATGGTGTGCGTTAAAATTGCCAAGTAATAGAAGGGGTGGCGGTAAGGAAGAAACCAGAAAATCAACATCTGGGATAGACATTGTGCGCGAAGGGGAGAGATATAAAGAACAGAGTGTATACCACTTATTCAAGTGGATACGGGCTGCGGTGTAATGTAAGGAAGAAGGGACATAGAGCTGACGGTATGGAACACCAGTGAATATAAGAAGAGCACTTTCGTTAAAGGTTCCATCGGAAAAAGGATCCAATGAATATAACAAATCATAGCCTGAAAAGGGCCTGATAACAGTGGATTGTAATTTGGGTTCTTGCAAACAGACCCCAACAGGGGAAAACTGGGAGAGCAACACCTGAAGTTCACCCCGGTTACCCCTGAGGCCTCGGATATTCCACTGCAAATAAGCCATGATTTATGGAGAGAAAGATATAAGTGGAAGTGAGAGGAATCTATGGACTAGGGTTAGAAAAGTCCGCGTGTGGAGGCAGCGGAAGACCTGTAATCAGAGAGGGAGGAGGACGTTGTGAAGGAAGAGAGATGAGGAACCTCAGGTGGAGTAGTGTCCATCATCGGTCCAGTCTCTGAAATATATTCTGCAATAGCTTCCAGTGTTTCGGAAGTCAAAGATGCAGAATGTGGGACTACATTAGAAATGGAAGAAGAGTGAGCAACTATCGGGGAGTCTATAGTCTGTACTAAAGTAGAGGATGAGGAGATAGAAGAGGAAACTGTAGAAGGGGTTTGGGAGGGGACAGGGGATGAAGGTAGTGTACGAGGAGGAGGATGAACCTCCGCACACGTTACAGAACTTGTCGGAGGCGAAGAACCAGGCAGTAGGGATTTTTTGCCGGGCTTATGAGAAGGGGGGCACTGAGGTTTAGGTGAAGGACGAGGACGTGTAGACTCAGAATTGTGCGAGTGAGTAAAGGAAGGAGTGTGGACAGTATGGGAAGCCGAGGTAGGGACCTCGGAGCCAAGAATATCAAAAGGATTCGAGACAGGGGTGATTGAGGATGAGGCGACCACAGAGGAAGCTGTGGAAGTTGGGACCCCAGAAGCAGGGCGACGTTTGGCAATGCGAGAATAGGAAATGCGGGGAAGTGTCTCTTGAAGGCGTAGATGAGAGACGGCCATAGCATATGAGAAGCCTTCCGCCTCTTTGAGACAACGGATTTCCCGCTCATTCAGGTAAACCTGACAACGGCGAGAATACGATGGATGTGCCTCATGACAGTTAACCCTTTACCGGGCAGGACCGTGTAGAGACGGTCCTAACACGTGTTTTGCGCGGTCCTCCTACTCCCCTGCGCATCTAGGTTCCCGTTCTCTATTTCTGACCAATCACAAGCCTTCTGCGAGTTGCTCCAGCTGCGTGAGACCGCGTCTGCTCGCTTCCCATTGGTTGAGAGACCAAAATGTAAACACTTCTCGCTTGGCGTCACCCAGAGCCGGATTTTTGCTCTAGTTCCACTCATATACATTGTGATTATACTCTCTACAATGTCGGTAAGTACTGATTGTTGTGTCCAGTGTGTAAATGAATAGTTTAGGCATGTTTTGAGATATATATCAGAAGTTAGATATGCATAATATGAGTGTACCATGCAATTGAAAAAAGTGCAACAAAAGAGGCCCGTTAAAATACGGTCCCGCCCGTCACGGCCACATTTAAAATTTCAGTAAATAAATATTTATATAAAAATTTCTAGTGCATATATGAATTCTGTAGTGGTCTGGGTGTGTACAGAACATTCTTATTGTCATTCCAGATCAATGAGAAATTGTTCTATGGTGAATCCTCCAAAGAAAAGTCCAAATATCTCTGCATTTTGGAGGAAAGTGACTCAGATCCAGAGCCAGATGACCTGGAATTACTTGACAGTGGTGATGAATACTGCCACCTGATGCACAGGTGTCAAGTGATGATGAGAGGAAGATAGGCCATCCAAAAGCCTAAATTAGCCAAGAAAAAGAAAGGTATTGTGATCGAGGAGTACCCTGATGAAGAAGCTCATCATGATGAGCTTGCTGTTCAAGCTGATGCTGCATGGAAGAAGGAAGATATCAATAATGACTCTTTGAGTGTATACCAACATGAAAAGCCTCTTGAAATTAAGTGTCCATTTGATTATTTTAGCCAGTTTTTTACCCCAAATATGATAGAAAGCATGACATATCAAACTAATTTGTATGCCAAGCAAAAAAACATAGATGCTACTTTTGTAACTAATGGTGAAGAAATAATCCAGTTCATAGGTATTCTGTTGTTTATGGGTATTTGTTCATACCCATCCCTAGATGATTATTGGGCAAGTTCAACTAAGGCAATCCAGGTTGCACAAGTCATGTCATCTAAGAGGTTTAGGTTGCTTAGGCGTACAGTTCATTTCAATGATAACACCCAAAAGCATAAGGACAGATTCCACAAAATAAGGCCTCTTTACACTGCACTAACTAAAATTGCTTGCAAGTTCCAGCTACACCCAGGCAGTCTATTGATGAAGTAATGGTTGGTTTCAAGGGTAAAACTGCTGGAAATCTCAGACAGTACATCAAAACTAAACCAGACAAATGGGGTTTCAAATTATTTTGTCGTGCCAGTGAAGATGGAATCATACATGATATAATCATGTATGAAGGCAAAACGACATTTCAAAACCATCAAATAAAGCTGCCAGATGAAGAAACTAAACTACCAATAAGTTCAAAGATTGTTCTGGTACTTGCAACAACTCTCAACAAAAGAAAGACATCAGCAATCTATGCTGACAATTTCTTTTCAAGTATACCTTTGGTCAAGGTACTAAGAGACAAGTATAACTGCAGGTACACTGGAACAGTACGTGAAAATAGATGTGGTAAACCAGAACTGATGCCTGTCAAACTAATGGAAAAGAACCTAGTGCCTAGAGGCACTTTTGATTTCAAAACCAATGATGGTATCCTTGTTGTAAGGTGGAAAGACAACAAAGCTGTGACTTTAGTGACAAATGATGTGGGAGTGGAACCTGTGACTCTTATTGAAAGATATAACAAGGAATCTAAGACTAAAGACAACTTCCAGTGCCCTGCAGTCATCAAGAACTATAATGCACACATGGGAGGTATTGACAAAAGTAATATGTTGGTACATATGTACAAAACACCAATGAAATCTAAACGTTGGTACATGCGGCTGTTTGCCTATGATATTGATCTTTCTCTTGTGAATGCATGGCTTGTTCACTGCCGTGATTGTCGGTCACTAAAAGCCAAATGCATGCCACTGAAGCAATTCAGGCTTGAAGTCTCTGTCACTGCAAGATCAAAGGACAAAAGTATGGACGCAGCAACATAGATCAAATCCAAGACCTTCAACAAGTACTTCCAGTGGTAACAGTGATGATGGTTTGCAAGCCTTGCAATTGCCATCTTCAATGCAGTACCAACGTGCAGCTAGGCCTGATGACAGTGTGAGGTTGGATAACATGCTACCTCACTGGCCATCAAAAGGAAAGACATTGTCATGCAAGTATTGCAGCACAAAGAAACGTCATGTTACAACCTCATTTTTCTGTTCAACATGCAAAGTTAACCTATGCATCAAGAAGGAAACAAATTGCTTCATAGCCTTTCATTCTAGTAATTAGTTATCTATAATGATTGTTCTTACTCAGGGAATTCAGGAATATGTAACTTGAAAGTTTTATCCCTTTGCAATGTGTGCATCTTTCTTTTTGGTACATGTTTATATTTTTTTATACTTACAAATTGCTTTTAAACAAGTTCCATTTATGTTTTTGATATTGTCTACTAGTATAATAAATTAGAAAAATACTTATTTGGTGTTTCATTAACAATTGCAAATTTGCAACATTCAGAATTTGACACCCTTTACCGGGCGGGACCGTAAAAATACGGTCCTTTAATATGGGCAATTGCGCGAAAAGTTATTTTTAGAATTTCAATTATATGGGCTCATTATCCTTACATTGAGCTACTCTATCCACTCATATGAATACATTTCGAATTTGTCAGTTTCCAGGGAGTGCCCGGTAAAGGGTTAAGGCAAGAGGGAGGTAAAGTACAAGAAGGACTGGCATGGTCGTCGGCACCACAGACTGGGCATTCGGCCATTGACCTGCAATATTTCGCTGGATGACCAAAATACCAGCAGTTTCTACACTGTTGTGGTGTAGGGGGTCACCTTTTGAACTTGTAAACGTTGGCCTGCAATGTAGGCCGAAGGTGGGAGTTCACGGCAGTCAAACGTTAAACGAGCTATATTGCAAGGATAACGTCTTCGCTTATTGGCAGGGAGGACAAAAGTGTCAACCTTAAGGATAGGGAGTTCTTGGAGCTCAAGCTGCTCTAAAATGTCATCACCACATGTCTGGAAATTCCATTGGACAATGGTGTGGGGTAAAATGACAGTACCACTACAAGAATTAAGAGAATGATGCTTGTCAATAGTGATAGGAATAGTATCTATGGTAGTAAGAAGAGAAAGATCGCGAGCTTGGCCAGCATTCTGGACCGTGATGATGAGAGTGCCGCTCTTGAGAGCGTGAAATGAGATATCATTACCTACATTTCGTAGGAGAGCTTTACCAATACTATGATCGGAAAGATAGGTAGTTGGAGTAGTCGGTCTTAGAATAAAAAACTTTGTCCATTGAGAAGTGTGAAACAAAGTGTTTAAGGGGAGTGCGCAACGTGCTTGTTGTTTCTGAGATGAACGAGAAGGAAGTGTCGAATCATCAGGTAAGGGTCTTGGTCGTTTGGATGTGGGACCGGGGTGGTCCAATGGGGGACGGGCGAGCGATCCGAAAATTGCCGCACCGTCGAGGGAGAAGCCGGAATCAAGGTCAGAGAAGAGCGAAGGTCAGATATGTCAAAAAGGCCGGTCGGAACCCCGGTACCTGAAGCAGGTGACGAACTGGCACCAGGAAGAGGTACAGGGGTATTAGAGATGTCCGAAGAGTTGTCCATTAACGAGGCAGGGTCAGTACTGGGTGCGGTATCAGGAAGGGGCCCAGGGGTAGGTTCACATTTTAGGGCATCCATGGTTAGGTCCACGGGCTAGAGCATCCATTGTTAGGTTTCTTCTTTCTTTTTGTTTTTAAGAAAAAAAAAGAAAGGAGAAGAGAAGAAAAAAAAAAAAAAAAAAAAAAAGGGGGAACGTGGAGGAATAGCTCCTAGGAGGAATGAAAGGGGCGTAAATCACTCTCCGTGCCCAAGAGGACCTCAACACGGCAAGTAGGGCAGATGCTGCATGGAACCCGTGCCATACCCTACCCTTCACGCCAGTAAACCAGCGATTCGGGATAGCAACCTCACATCCACCGAGCTACCTCGGCGGACAAGAGAGAGGGCGGCCGGATATCCGCCACAAAGCATACCTCCTTCGGACACCACCCCTGGAATCCAAAAGGTGGCCTCCAGAGATACACCCGTCGCCCGAAAGATACCCAAAGCCACCCCTGGGAGACCGGAGAGGGAGTGGTATCCCCGGGCGATCTAGATTCCACAGCAAACTACACCACCACCAAGAACCTCAATAGAAAGGGGAAGACCACGTACCCTTCCCCCTACCTAGGAACTAGAATGCCTGTGGAGGGAAGCTCCCAGGAGAAAAATGGGAAGGAAATAAGGGAGGGATGAGGAGGAGGAGGAGGAAAGGGAAAAGGGAGGATGGAGAAGATGGGAAAGGGAAGGGGGGATTGGGGGGTAATTAGGTTCGGTCTGAGGAAGAAGATCAAGAGGTCCATTTCCTCAGACCAATAGCCTCTTTACCACGACAAGGAGCCCCCCTTAACCCTTTAACTATCCAAACGTAGATATACGTTTGAACGCGTACTGCTCCGAACGTAGATCTAAGTTTTATTTTTAATTCCTTCAAATTTAGTGCAATAGGCCTGAGTCGCCTAGACATGAGAGAATGGGTCTGCGCCCTCAGTGTGCGCAGTATTAAAAAATCTGGGACCACTTAGTACCTTGGGGAAGCACTAGTTCAATTGAGTGCCAGCTAGAGCAAATAATGTGGCAAACACCATGGTTTCAATGATGTCATGTCGCATTAACACTCCCTATAAGGAAGTAAAATAGTTCGATAAATACGGTGGTGTGGGTGGGTATGAGTTGGACCTGACTAGCTTGTGCTACTAGGTCTGATGCTGTGCACCTTCCTTCAGAGGATGTGACCTGACTAGGTGGGTCATTGGTCTAAGCTGGGGGGTGACATGGACCTACCTTGCATGGGCCAGTAGGCCTTCTGCAGTGTTCCTTCTTTTTTATATTCTTATATATTCGGCAGGCTGGCTTTGGCTGTCTCTCTGTCTATATCATCTGTCCTATATCATCTGTCCTATATCATCTGTCCTATATCATCTGTCCTATATCATCTGTCCTATATTATCTGTCCTATATTATCTGTCCTATATTATCTGTCCTATATTATCTGTCCTATATTATCTGTCCTATATTATTTGTCCTATATTATCTGTCCTATATTATCTGTCTATATTATCTGTCTATATCTCTGTATCTGTCTATATCTCTGTCTATCTACGTATATATATCTGTAATATCTCTCTCTTTCTGTCTCTCTCTCACATGTACACATAAGTACAGTTATTATACATAGTGTAAATTACCTAGGATAACCCAAAAATTACAGGCATAGTGCTATACAATGCTTGTAGATATAAGACATAATACCATGACTGGCAAGTAATACGCATTGTCACTTCTGCATCGCATATAATACCTGTTGGCTTACGAGCCGCACTCAGACTGAGACAAGCAGACGGAAAGACACACACACACACACACACACAGGCAGACGGAAAGACACACACACAGGCAGACGGAAAGACAGATAAGCAGAGCTAGACAGACAGACAGATAGACAGTGGAAACATGGAGAGGGTTCCCTGCTCCCATTCATCAAAGCCAATGGGCTGTCAGTGTTATCTGACACTTGTCATAACACCATTCTTCAAGGAGTTTCATATACTCCAGGCACACACAGGCAGACAAAGACAGATAAGCAGAGCTAGACAGAGACAGACAGATAAACAGATGGACAGATAGACAGTGAAAACAAAGCGAGGGTTCCCTGCGAACATTCATTCATCAATGTCATTGGGCTGTCAGTGTTATCTGACACTTGTCATAACACCATTCGTCAAGGAGTTTCATATTATACTCCAGGCACACATAGGCAGGCAAACAAAGACAGATAAGCCGAGCTAGACAAATAGATACACAGACATATAGACAGACAGATATACAGACAGATAGACAGACAGATAGAAGACAGATAGAAACAATAGAAGCAGACAGATATAGCAGACAGATAGACAGACAAAGATAAACAGTAATAGATACAGACAGTGAAAACAATGCAAGGGTTCCTTGCACACATTCATTCATCAATGTCACTGCCTTATCAGTAGTTATCTGACAATTGTCATAACATTCTTCAAGGAGTTTCATATATAATCCAGGATGTCTAAAACATTGCTGGGACCTATAAATACTTCGTATATATTTATAGACAATAGTAAATGACCAAGGCAGGTGAAATTGTTCACCTGTTGGTGTCATTGTGACTATTTGAGTACTATTTCAGTACCTAATATTAGTGTTAGAACAAAGATTGGCTATGAAATCACAAGAACTATTATAAATTGTAATTACCAGAACATAAAAATTGTATAAATTAAAATAACTAGAAAAAAAAGTATATCGGCATTACTACTGCAAGCGGCAGGACTTGATGTTGCCGTCAGGTGAGCATCCAGCACCAACTTTTCGGGCTTATATCTCGGTAAGTACTGGCCCTAAAAATTTTTTTTAGCCTATCCTGTTTATAAAAATGCGCACTTCATTTTTTAAAAAAAAATGATTTTTTTTTTTTAAATATTCGGAGCAGTGCACGAGTGAACATAGATCTACGTGTGGACAGTTGAAGGGTTAAAGAGGCTTATAGATAAAGCTTGGCAGGGAGTGACTTCCAGGACGATGAACTCTGCTTAGAGAAAGTTGTGGCCAGATTCTGTTCAAAGAGAGGGATTTTGAAGGGTTTGGGGCTGACCCTGAGGAGCCTATGGAAGTTGTGGAAAGTATTGTGGCATTGGGGAATTGCATGAGGTTGGATGTGAGTAGCCAGGATGTGGAAGAGTTGGTGGAGGACCACAATGAAGATCTAACCACTGAAGAGCTGCAAGAGCTTGAGCTGCAACACCATCAAAGCAGATCTGAGGAAATTGCTTCAATGAAGGAGGAAGAGAGATGTAAGGTGCCTTCTTCAGAGATTAAGGAGATTTCTGCAATGTGAAGTAGGGTGCATTCATTTGTGGAGGAACATCACCCTTACAAAGATGTTGCAATTTGTCTCAACATGTTCAATAGAGTCCTTCTGGAGGGGGATTCCCCTTCCAAAAATTAGGGTCTCTTCCCTCTCCCCTCCTCCCTCTCTTCCATCCAGCAACATCAGTCTTCAATAAAGGTAAGTGTCACATTGAGTTCATTCATTTGTGCATGTAAATCTATCTTTAAGGACCCCCAATTTTTTTTTCAAACTTCTGGGTTTCTGGAATGGATTAATTGAATTTCTTATGGAGAAAATGGTTTCAGTTTTCGTGTGTTTCAGTTTTAGTCGATCCCTCAGGAACGGATCAAGCACGAAAACGGAGGGTTGACTGTAATTGTTTAATACAAAAAATATGCAAAAATGTTGTATATTAGTAATGTTCAATTATATATTTACAAATGTACAGTGACTGGACATGTTCCTAGAGGTGGATGACGAAGCGCTTTGTCTTGGAAAATGCTGCGTCAGTGTGCTTCGAGGCCCAGACTCACTCACCCAGTCTGGGCTGGTGCCTCCTTCCACCAACACCACTTACTGACCATATGGTACAGGGTATCATATGGTATAGGGTATCATATGGTACAGGGGTACCATTAGGCACAGGGTACCATATGGTACAGATACAGGGATCCCTATGGAAATAAGTCACCCTGACTTTTTTGGGTTATCCTAGGAGCTTTCCACATATGCTGCTATGTATGATAATCTATGTACGTAACTATTTGTGTACACCTGAATAAACTTACTCAAGTGCATGTGGCGTCGTAAGTTTATTCATGTACAGTATACACAAATACAGTTACATAGATTATCATACATAGCAGCATATTTTGGGGAACCTAGGATAACCCCAAAGTCAGACTTATTTCCATTAGGGTCCCTGTACCCTGTACATATGGTACAATGTACCATATAGTGCACCATTTGGTACCATTGTACCATATGATACAATGTACCATATGATTCAAAACCATAGAATTCCTCTTCACATCCACTTCCATCAGTCTTAGAACTATAACTTGAGAAGAGAAGAGTCAGAATTCGCCAGGGAAGTGAGAGCTTCCTTGCCGCCAGGTATGGTGAACAAAGCTACTTAGGTGGCGTTCCTACAATGCCATGCAGGCGCCCAGATTTTTTGTATAGTGCGCACATACTGACAACACATACCCATTCTCTTAGATGTAGGCCTATCAGCCTTCTCGCGCTAAATTTGAGGCCACTAGAATTTTGGCGTAGTACTATGGTTTGGACCCTCACCTCAAAGCCGTAGAATTGCGGCACGGACCCTGAAAGGGTTAACACTGTTAAGAGAACTTGGATCTGAGCGGGAAATGACAAAAGTTGTATCAAATGCAAACAGAACGGATTTAAGTAATTGAGATGCATGTGGAAGATCATTGATGTACAGTCATCCCTCGGTTTTCGATTTTAATCCGTTCCAGATGGATCGGCTAAAACCAAAATCGGCGAAAACCAAAACTATTTTCCCCATAAGAAATAATGGAAATTCAATTAATCCGTTCCAGAAACCCAGAAGTTTGGAAAAAAATTTTTTTTGGGCCTTAAAGATAGATTTACATTCACAAATGAATGAACTGAATGTGGCACTTACCTTTATTGAAGACTGATGTTGCTGGATGGGAGAGAGGGAAGAGGGGAGAGGGACGAGACCCTAATTTTTGGAAGGGGAATCCCCCTCCGTAAGGACTCTAGGTATCAAGTCCTTATCCGGGGTCACTTCCCTGCATGCCTGCTACACTCCCTGCATACATGCTACACTCCCTGCATACATGCTACACTCCCTACATACATGCTACACTCCCTGCATGCATGCTACACTCCCTGCATGCCTGCTACACTCTTAAACTCCATCGTGTTTCTCACTTTCACTATCATATTTTTATATTATTTCTTTCTTCATTTCTACAGTGTTCCTCACTTTCTTTACCAAAGAAGTGGCACTAGGAGCTTTCTTTGGGCCCATGGTAGCTTATTTTGTAGTCATACACAATAATCAAGGCCCAAAAACAATGAATTGTTAATAAATGTTTTGTATAAACTCCTGGGATGATGTTCACTCAAGCGTAAACAATGCTAGACTGCGTGACAATGTGCGTGGGAGGTGCGTGGGTGGCGGGCCTACAGCCTTTGTATGTGCGCGGCACTGGTGGACAGGTCCCATACGGTCGGCGAAAACTAAAACAATCGGCGAAAACTAAGACAAATTTTCCTTGAAAAAAGTCAGCGAAAACCAAAATCGGTGAAAACTGGGACAAGCGAAAACCAAGGGATGACTGTATATGAAGAAAAGCAGAGGGCCGAGAACACTGCTGTGGGGCACCTATATGTCAATAGGTCAAGTTGATGAGGTTATGCAGTTTATGGAGACATATTGGTGTCTGCTGTTAAGTAGGACTTTAGGAATGCAAGGCATGACCTCTGATATCATAATGTTTTAGATGCAGGATCTTGTGGTCTACTGTACCAAAAGCTTTTCTAAGGTCTATGAAGAGTCCCAGAGGATATTTTTTTCAAGAGCTACATAAAGTGTTTAGCATTTTTATAATTGCATCATCTGTACTTTATCTTGACCTGAAACCAAACTGTCAGGGGTTGAGTATATTGCGAGACTAGGAAAGATTATACTCTTATGAATTAAATTTTCAAAGATTTTAGATAACAATGGCAAGTTACTGGCTTGTAGTTATTTACATCAGCTGGATTTTCTCCTTTATGATTTGGAGTAACCCTTGCTATCTTTAGCATTGCTAGGAAGTTGTTTCTAACGATTTGTTGAACCATGTTGCAATGCCAGGTGAAAGTACATGAGCTTTTGTTGTATATTTGTGGTGGTACATTACTAAGTTTCCTGCCATGATTTTTAGTTTATTATCAAGAAGGCCTCAGTAGGAGTGGTTGGAGCCAGACAGTGAGTCAGGTAGTCACTTGCCTTGGTATTGTATAAAGTTCATTAAGTATAGTTAGGATAATATCTCAAGTTTTAGACAATTTTTGAGACCCCAGGATTTGGGAAGAGCAATTTCCAGGTCTTTTCATATCACCATTTAGTTCATTAAACCTGCTAGCATAATATACTTTATACTTCCTTATTACTTAGTAGGTACTGATATACAGCTTTTCGTTTGTTCTTTAGTTATTAATCCCAATCTGTACTCTTTTTCATAGTTATGATTTTTATCAATGGACCTGAGGATGCTATTTGTTAGCCATGAGGTATTTAAGTCTCTTTGCTGTGATCTGCTTAGTATTAACTCTTTCACTGTCGAGACCCCTGATCCTGAACTCGCTTCAGTGTCAAAAAAAAAAATTTATGAAATGATTGAAAATCTTTTCCCAATGGTAATGACACCAAAAGTACGAAATTTGATGGAAAACTTACGGAATTACGCTCTCGCGAAGTTAGCCATCTCGGCGATATATACGCATTGGCGATTTTGCCCACTTTGAGCCTTATTTTTGGCCAATTCCATTGTCCTAGTCGATCAAACTAATAGCTATTTCTTTAGAACTCCATTTGTTCTATCGACTGAGTACAAGAAACCACCAATTTACCAATTTAAACTACCCAATAAAGTGGTCAGAAATTGGCAATTTGGCCAATTTCATGCAAATTTCAAAATATGCCAATTTCAAAAAATGGTCCAGTATAAACAATGCAGACATTCCTGTCACTAAAAATAACTTTCTCTGTTCATTAGTAACGTCTCCAGGCCCCTCTTATATTACTCATGCTTTCCAACTCCTGCCCGAAACATCTTACTACTAGATTTTAACTTGACTCCTAAAATGGAGGAGTATAGCAAACAATGTTTTAGCAGAGATCACCCCAGGAGGCAGCTCAGATGAAAATTCACACACACACGGACTATTAAATTTCTGCACCAGCAAATATTAGAGCCTACAAGACTAGAAAATACGCTGGACCTCATCTTCACCAACAACGACGAACTGATACGTAATATAACCGTATCAAAGACAATACACTCAGACCACAACATAATAGATAGAGACATGTATGCACAGGGCTCCTGACCAGCAAAATGTGATCAGTCAGGAAGGTCTCTTCACAAAATTCAATTTTAATAACAAAAACATAACATGCCAAATCTATGGAAAAAACAACATCCAGTATTGGGCCCCTGCTTAGGTGGGATGGGACATGCACAGATGACAGCCAAGAAATTTGTGAGATATTAAAGTCCCAATACGACTCGGTGTTCAGCAAGATGCTGCCCAGACTAAGGTCTCTTCAAAAAATTCAATTTTAATAACAAAAACATACAATGGGATCAAGTCAACCATTTCCTAAATGAAACAAGCTGGGAAGAAATTTTAAACACTAATCCGAACATTTGCCGAGAAAAAATGAACTCTGTGGTTCTTGAGATCTGCTCAAGACACATTCCATTAAGAAAAAGAAAGAGATGATGTAAACTAGAAAGAGATGCTCCCTATACAGACAAAGGCAAAGACTCACAGAGCTGCTGAGAGGGGCCAATATATCTGAAATACAAAGGGAGGCACTGGTCAATGAAATAGCAAATATCAAACTTAAGCAGAAGGAATCTTACTGGAGACAAGAATCACAGGAAGAACTAAAAGCCATAAAGGAAATTGAAAAAAACAAAAATATTTCTTCTCTTATGCCAAATCTAAGGAAAAAGCAATATCCAGTATTGGGCCCCTGCTTAGGCGGGATAGGACATACACAGATGACAGCCAAGAAATGAGAGCCCAATATGACTCTGTGTTTAGCGAGCCGCTGCCCAGACTAAGGGTCGACAGTCCAAATGAATTCTTTATAAACGAAACCCAAAATTTGGTTATCTCAAAAATCTTGGATATTATCCTAACTCCACAAGACTTTGAAAAGGCAATAAATGACAAGCCCATGCACTCTGCCCCAGGCCCAGACTCATGAAACTACGTGTTCATCAAGAATTGCAAGAAGCCCCTGTCACGTGCCTTCAGCATTCTATGGAGAGGGAGCATGGACACAGGGGTCATCCCACACACACTAAAAACAACAGACATAGCCCCACTCCACAAAGGTGCCAGTAAAGCAATTGCAAAGAACTACAGACCGATAGCACTAACATCCCATATCAAAAATCTTTGAGAGGGTTCTAAGAAGCAAGATCGCCAACCACCTAGATACCCATAAACTACACAACCCAGGGCAACACGGGTTTAGAGCAGGTCGCTCCTGCCTGTCCTAGCTACTGGACCACTATGACAAGGTCCTGGATGCTGTTGAGAATAAACAAAATACAGATGTAGTATACACAGACTTTGCAAAGCTTTTGACAAGTGTGACCATTTTGTAATAGCACACAAAATGCGTGATAAAGGAATAACAGGAAAAATTGGTAGATGGATCTATAACTTCCTGACAAATAGAACACACACAGTAATAGTAAACAGAGTAAAGTCCCAGGCAGCCACGGTGAAAAGCTCTGTTCCACAAGGCACAGTACTAGTTTCCATTCTATTCCTCATTTCTGAAAGACAGAGATGGAAGCCATAGCTCCGTGTCTTCCTTTGCGGATGACACCTCGGATTGCCATGGCAGTGACCTCCATCGAAGACACTGCAAAACTCCAAGCGGACATCAACCAAATCTTCAAATGGGCAACTCAAAACAATATGAAGTTCAACGAGGAGAAATTTCAACTACTCAGATATCGAAAACTTGAGGAAATTAAAAATGTATCAGGGTATACGATAAATTCTAACCATACAATAGAGCGAAAAAGAAATGTGAAGGACCTGGAAGTGATAATGTCAGAGGATCTCGCCTTCAAAGACCACAACAATGTATCTACCTCATCTGCTAGGAAAATGATAGGATGGATAATGAGAACCTTCAAAACTAGGGATGCCAAGCCAGCCCATGATGATTCTCATCTAATTGCTTTTTCTCTCTAGGCTGGAATACTGCTGTACACTAACAGCCCCTTTCAAGGCTGGAGACATTGCAGACCTGGAGAGCGTACAAAGAACTTTCACGGCACACAAGTACGATAAGGCACCTAAATTACTGGGAATGGTTGAAGGACCTTGATCTGTATTCTCTGGAATGCAGGCGAGAGAGATACATGATAATATACACTTGGAAGATCCTGGAGGGATTGGTACCAAACCTGCGCACGAAAATCACTCCCTATGAAAGCAAAAGACTTGGCAAGAGATGCAACATTACCTCGATGAAAAGCAGGGCACCATGAGTACACTGAGAAAACACAATAAGTGTCCGAGTCCCAAGACTTCAACTGCCCGTGCCCGTCTGCCTACCGGCCCGCGCCCGTCTGCCTACCGGCCCGCGCCCGTCTGCCTACCGGCCCGCGCCCGTCTGCCTACCGGCCCGCGCCCGTCTGCCTACCGGCCCGCGCCCGTCTGCCTACCGGCCCGCGCCCGTCTGCCTACCGCCCGCGCCCGCCTCGCCTACCGCCCCGCGCTCCGCCTGCTCCGCCCCGCGCCTGCTGCCTACTGCCCGCGCCCGCTGCCTACCGCCCGCGCCCGTCTGCCTACCCGCCCGCGCCCTGTCTGCCTACTCGGCCCGCGCCTCGTCTGCCTACTGCCCGCGCCGTCTGCCTACCGCCTCGCGCCCGTCTGCCTACCGGCCCGCGCCCGTCTGCCTACCGGCCCGCGCCCGTCTGCCTCTGCCTACCGGCCCGCGCCCGTCTGCCTCTGCCTACCGGCCCGCGCCCGTCTGCCTCTGGCTACCGGCCCGCGCCCGTCTGCCTCTGGCTACCGGCCCGCGCCCGTCTGCCTCTGGCTACCGGCCCGCGCCCGTCTGCCTCTGGCTTACTGAATGGCTTGACTGACTTACTCAATGACTTGACTGACTTACTCAATGACTTGACTGACTTACTCAATGACTTGACTGACTTACTCAATGACTTGACTGACTTACTCAATGACTTGACTGACTTACTCAATGACTTGACTGACTTACTCAATGACTTGACTGACTTACTCAATGACTTGACTGACTTACTCAATGACTTGACTGACTTACTCAATGACTTGACTGACCTACTCAATGACTTGACTGACCTACTCAATGACTTGACTGACCTACTCAATGACTTGACTGACCTACTCAATGACTTGACTGACCTACTCAATGACTTGACTGACTTACTCAATGACTTGACTGACTTACTCAATGACTTGACTGACTTACTCAATGACTTGACTGACTTATTCAATGACTTGACTGACTTATTCAATGACTTGACTGACTTACTCAATGACTTGACTGACTTACTCAATGACTTGACTGACTTACTCAATGACTTGACTGACTTACTCAATGACTTGACTGACTTACTCAATGACTTGACTGACTTACTCAATGACTTGACTGACTTACTCAATGACTTGACTGACTTACTCAATGACTTGACTGACTTACTCAATGACTTGACTGACTTACTCAATGATTTGACTGACTTACTCAATGACTTGACTAACTTACTCAATGACTTAAAGTTAGACACTCAGTACAAACATCGACTTCAGTTCCAGAACCTCTGCTATCCACCTCAGCCCAGTAGGGCCACAGCATAACTCTCCACTCTCTTCACAATCATCCACAAACACCAGCACCCACAATTTAAGGTAAATACTATTATTTCTGTTACATTTGTAGTCTTAAGCAGTAAAAACAACATAATACATCAAGAAAATGAACTACAATTACATATTCACTTTTATTTTTGTAAGATCTGTTGGTCTAAAAAAAACTTGTTTGGCTTTTTGGGGTCTCCCAGGAACGTAACCCTATTTTTCCCCATAAGTTTTTTTAATTATTTAACACGAAATTACCTAACACGACTTTTTCAGGAACGTAACTATCGTGCTAAATGACGGTCTACTGTAGTGTAAATTACCTAGGATACACGGGAGAATATAATAATAATAATAATAATAATAATAATAATAATAATAATTGAAGCATGGTGTAAGACTGTGTCACAGTCCATTATTATTATTTCCCCCCTCTGTGTTCTTGTTCCTACCCTTTGTGGGCTCCTAGCTCCCTTGTCCCTAGTCTTTGACCGACTCCACTACAACTACCTCTCTTCCTCCTTTCTTACTACCTCTCTTGTCCCGTCCTGTCTGCTGGCGTATATATACTCCCTCCTTCTCTCCTTTTTGTTAGTGTGACTTTGTAAATGGTCCAAGTTGGACCAAAACGTCGTTTGGGTCACCCTGCTTCGGTGGGATATGGCCGGTTTGTTGAAAGAAGAAGTATTAAACACAATATAGTACACAATGTATAGTACAAAAACATTTGTCTAAAGATCAATACAATACCTTGTGAGGTCTTCCGCTGAGCTCTCCACCTTCTCGAGCAGCCGTTATAGGTAATATTTATGTTGGGGTCCGGCACAACAATGCTCTTCCATAACTTACGAGACAGCTGATATCTCTCTTCATCTGTCTTGAGTTTAGCCATGTAACTCCACCTAGGGTCCTGTATCAAAAATTATAATAAGATTTAAAAATGGAAAAATTTAGAAATTTATAATTCAGATTTTTTTTAAATGACCAATGTGAAAAAATTATCTAAAAATAAATACAACTACAGTGGAACCCCGCCTAACGAACAAAATTCATTCCAGAAGCCTGCTCAAGTGCCATTACCAATGAATTTACTTCCTTAAGAAATAATGTCACGTAGGTTGTCTATTTCAGACCCCCAAAATACACTTCCATAAGCACTTACAATATTATACTTACATAATTGTACGATTTCTGGGGTGTTCTAGGCGGGGGTCCACTGTATGTATTACAAAATTAAGTGATGTTCATTTCAAGCATTTTGGAAAGCCTGTGGTTAAGAGAACATTGTTCACAGAAACTAGAACTTAAAATTACTTAACACAGTTTAGCTTAATATAATTAAGAAGTCTGAAGATAATCATTACATTCAGTAATCTTACCTTGAAGAGTTTCGAGAGTTTCTCTACTTGAGTTCGCCATGGGCCAGGCTCCTGGCCCATGTACATTAAAACAGCAATGATATTATGGAGAGAGTAAACACAAAACTGTACTGAGTTAATATAATTTCTGGGAGAAATATGGTGGAGATAAGAAGTGCAAAGTATGAATGCTGATGGGGAGTCTGGATAAGCAGGTTGCATTTGCTATACAAGGCATTTTATATTCAAGATATGTAAATTTACATCAAATCGAGTAGGTATTTTTTAACAAAATTTAATATAAATGAAAGCCCAGGTGCACTTATCAAGATGGTTTTTCTATGAACTGAGCACTCAGCTTTAATATAAAGGTTTAATATAAGTACCATATTACAGCCAGTCCCTCAAATTTGCAAATTACATATTAGGAATGTACTCATCCATAAATTTGAGAAGCTTGACTACACTGAAAACACCACAAAAAAAGTAAGAAAATAAATTTTGAACACAGTGAAACTTCAGTACAAAACTTTACTAAAGCAAGTAAAGGTATGAAAGTTAGAAACTAAATACTTCAATACACAGTAGAGGTTAGCAATGTTTTCAAGAAATACTTTAGTCCCTAATTCACATAATTTTTAACTATTCAAATCTCAAAAACTGCCCAATAGCTGAACTTGCACAAGACAGAAAGCTCAATGAAACAATCAGCAGAGCTGAGAACCAGAGATTGTAAGTTTGTAGGAAAGCAAAATGTACATACTGTGTACTTAAATAATGCTGTACAGTAAACACTCTTAAAAAGACCCCTACATAGTGTCATTTAAGTTTAAAATCATTAAAAATTGCAACATTTCCTTTATATATAACATTAGGAAATCCTTGATGTTACACTATAAATTTAAAAAAAAAATTAGGTAAAGTGCAAAATGTGGATAGCAAACTAGAATTTTACAATGTGCTGCTAGATCATAAATGGTTCTAATCAGCGCTTCAACCAAGCAACACCAAGGACTCGACACCACTCTTTTTAACTAACACAACAAAAGGCTGCAGTCAGAATGATAACAAATTCCCACTCTAAACAGCATACTCCACCAATATTTAAAAGTCTAAAACTACTCACCTAAAGAACATTCATACTTATTCTTGTGCCTACTACATATATAAAACTTTACACTTAATATAAACCCTCCGCTCAAAATTTCCTCACCAACTTATTAGACCCATGACCAAACACAAGACACAGATCCCCTTTGATATACCCGTTCATATCAACCTATGTAAAATTCTATGCACATAAAGGGCCCCAGAATCTGTAATTCATTACCAGTAAATATTAAGATAACCTTGTCTGAAAATCAATTTAAGACTCAACTCAAAACCACCTACTCACCCAAAACTAAATAATCATACTATAAGCTACTTTGAAAAATGCTCAGTATTACTTTCCTATACGATAATCTCAATTTTTAATAATATGTTACTATTATGTTACCCCTACTCACCCAAAACTAAATAC